>PTEX01000027.1:1799896-1827130 GCA_003342815.1 Eudromia elegans | reverse complement strand
GCGGCGCGGGCGGCGCAGCGCGAGACGACTCGGCGGGCGAAACGCGTCCCGGCGCGCGAGCCCCGCGGAGGTCGCGTCGCTGCGCGGGGGGTCCTCGCCGCGGCCGAGCYGCAGGTTAGCACCGCCTTGGCGGCCTCTCCTTTGTTATCCCTGTTCTGGGTTTTCTCCCGTCCAAGTAACGAAAAGCAGGCTGTCCGAGCGTAGCGACGCGGAAGGAGAACTTTTGTTSCTCGTTGTTGCCCTCGGAATAGGTGTGCTGGAGTAGATGAGCCGAGGCGAAGTGAATGTGAGCAGCCGCGCGTACGTACGCGTTTCGGGGGAGACTGCTGGGGAACCCCTGGAAATGGGCTCTAGGGAGTCATTTAATATCAGTTAACCTGCTTGAAAGCTGGGCTAAAAGCCTGTCCACTCTGCATCGGTCAGTTTGCACAGATGAGGACCTACAGGGTAAGTAGGTTATTCAAAGTTGTTAAGAGTGCTTTTATTAATGTTGGGAAGAGCTTAGAGTTTGCATGAGAGTGGTAGGTTGTGTGAGCCTGTGTCACTGTCCGTGCAGGGAGGAATGGAGCAAGTTCGTGTAGCCGAAGTTAAGGACTTCAGGTGTTGTGGGAAGGACACATCCAGGCTAATGTGCTTTTTCTGGCTTATTATTGAAAATGGAGTTTCTCACTTTTGCCAAGTGAGATGACTGAAAGGTAGCAAAGCAAACCTAATTTGGAAGATATTGAGATACAGAAGGGTGGAAGATTTCGGCACAGAACTATGTTCAGACAGTCCTGATTTGTAGCCTAAAATTTCCAAATGCTTTTGATGCTGCAGGCTGTGAAATATTGCTGAAATTATGTTCCTAGCAGTGGTATGTGTTATCATGCATGTTGCATGAACAGAATTGCTGAATGGCCTGCTGTATTTCAAGCTTCTCCCTCTGCATAGCCAGCACAACCTTAGGTTTGTCCAAAAACGTCTGCTTGTAAAACCTTTCCTAAAGTCTTTGGTTTGTTCCCTTTGTGCAGCAGCACGAGCCACAGAGAAGGGAGGGAGCTGCGTAAGTTTAGTCTGTGCTGACCATTAGGGCTGGRACAGTTGCTGGGCATGTGTGAGCAAGGACAGATGGGTCTGCCCTCATCCTTGACAAGGCAGGGAGCAAGGAGCACCATGTGTGACCCATAGAAAAGGGTTCTGTGACAGTGTGTTTTGTTTCGCTGGTAGAGTGATTTAGGTGTTTTGCTTTCAAGGGTAATAACAACATGCAACTGACTTAGACTCTTAACCTGCAAGAAATCCCCTGGGAGAGGGTTCTCCTCCTGTGGAAAACCCGTTGAAGGAAGGAGGCTTAGCAACTGGCATGCAACCTCTTCTTGATRTTACACTAACATAGTTATTAAACATCTTTCAGTATTATCAGTAACCTRTTATTAAGATTGAGGCTCCAGCATGCTAAGTGGCATGCAAAATTGCACAAAAGTACAGTGYCTGTCAGTGTGAAACTTGACTTGAAATTAAAAATCAGGCATACACATTTTGGGAAGATGCAGTGTATACAAAGTTTGATGAAACCTTTGCATAGTGGCTTTGGGAACTTAGGATAGGTGCAAGGCTTAATTTATTAGGTTTGTTATTAAATACATTGCTGGTTTGGCTTTCTTCCTGAAGGTGACGGAGATTCAACTGAGATTGTGTTTCTGTTATTGTACAGCATCATAAAAAGCCACATAGGATTTATCAAATCAAATAGTATACATCTGCTGCCTTTTCTTKTCCCTCTGCATCCCCAGGGGCTTTTCCAAAAGAAAATTAAATGAATAGATAAAATGTAAGTGTCCAGTAACAAAGGGTAAGTATCTAGCATATCTCACACTTTGCAATATYGGAAGGGACCATATCCTACAGGTGTTTTTAAGTTAACTACTAAATTTGAATTTGCAGAAACTCAGTRTTTTTTTAAAACAGTAAATCAATAAATGACTGTCTCACCCCCTAATAATCATTGCATAAAACCTGGCAATGTTTGAGTGTCTTCTCTTAACAAAACTTAGCATAGATGCTAATAAGTGCTCTTTATACATTAAAGAAAAATCATTTWAAAATAATCTATCTCTAAGTGGAACACAGCAGTAAAAGAATTGGCTTCAAATTGCTTTATAAGTTTGTTAGTCATAACCTACCTACAAAAATTACATTTTCAAAGGCTTCTATTTTTGTGGGAGCTTTTTTCCCCCTCTGTTTTCTTCTGTTCATGTATCAAAAGGAGGTGAGATTGGACTGGCTCTCTTCAGCTCTCCCCCTTGACTTTCATAATTTCTTGATCCTGAATGTGTRTGAACATCTGCTGCATTATTATGTAGATACTTTATGCCATTCCTCTATTAACTCAGACCACAGATGAAAAGTTGAAGCAGATTATTGCTTTGGGAAAATAATACTAGTCTCTGTTGTGCTAGAATAAAGATTCCTGACTACTTCAGAGTGCATATATGCTTATGTATAAATACAATATTCTTATATGTAAATAAACATATAAACCAAATATCAAATAAGTTTTTTGGTCTAAAAGTCTTCARTTCTTGCCTTATGCTGTGTTATTAGTGACTGCTGTGTAGTTCTGAGATACAGCTTTCTGGAACACCTTTATAGTTACAAAGATTTTCCTTAATTAGTGTGTGCTTTTAAACTAAATACTTAATTCTCCCTGAAAGAMTGAAGCTTTATGAAAATAAGTTGATATTCATGAAACCCTAATGAGACTTTAAAATTGCTTTTTCATCTATGRTCATTCTGTCTCAGGATGGCCAGTGGCTTCCATGCTTTGTAGCCTGAATGAATAACGATGTACATAGCACTAGATTTGCAAACAGAAAAGAAATGCTGTAGGACTACAAAATGGGAGAGAGGAAGAGCATATTTTCAGGAGCAAGTTTTATACTTTTGAATGTGGCCAATTCAATTTGTCATCTGAGTCAAGTGGAGTCATTCAATACTATACATGATAGCTGCAAATCCTTCTCTGGATTTCTCTGGAAGCACATGAAACAAATGAAGAGCTCCCACAAGGTGGGAAAATCATGTTTCCATGCCTTAGGGACTCTGGCAGCAGCTGAAGYGGATTCCCTCTAGACTCCGGAAGGATCCTGCATGGAGAGCCTGGTGCTTCTTTGCCTTGACTTTGAAAAGCAGAGGAAAACAGAAGCCAAGGTCCCTGCAAGGTGTAGTTAAATAAACGTACAGGAACAGAGTTCAGCAGGGCAGAAATCRCTCARTCTYGGCACTGCTTTYACAAATGTCCAAGAAAAGTCACCTGTGTCCACTCTGCAGCTTCAGTGTAGTGAATATGCTGTATCCTTTCTTAATGTGATTGGCAAAAGCAGTATCTGCCTAATTAAAATAAAGTGTTGGCTACAAGGCTTTCACTTGATTTGTAAGATAGGGGTAAAATACTTCCTTCTGGATGAACAAAGAAAAGATTTACAATTCAGTAAACCTCACTATCAGTCCCCTTCACAGCCTATAAAGCAGGTCTGTAAATGAATGCCACTCTGTTTAACATTTGTTTCTAGCTRCTGTATCATATTGCCCTCATTTCATTGTAAATAACAAAAAAAGGAGAGGGGAGAAGGGAAGAAATAAAAGCAGAGCACAGAATATGACTTCAGGTCACAATGGGGATGGGGGTATTGGGACATTTGTTCCTCCTCCATAGCCTTTCTTGTGCATATCCTTTCCTTGTGCATCCTTTCTTGTTTTTGTCCAAGTCCATTATACTTTTGGAGTATGCTAAAGAAAAAATACTACCTCTGTACAAAATCCATGAGTCTGCTGAATTAATTGAGCAAATCTAAAATTGAGAGGAACAGAGAAGGAGAGACCAGCTCACATAGCAGAAAAGAGTATTTATTTAATAACTTTATTTCAGGGGGATGTTTGCTTCTCTTGGGTRTGTCAGTCACTATAAAAATTGATCAGATTTTGCCTAGAATTTGAGCAGAAAGTTGCTTCAGTTGCTCAGTTGTGAAAGCACAACAAACTTAAATATTAGTGATGTTACTTCTGTTACTGCAACTCGTATTTACTAAAGTATTTTCAGARTTAAACCCTAAAATCTGACACCACTGCTATTAGAAATGATAGAAAAAATGTCAAGATAATTAAGAGGTGGATTAGTCCTTAAATAGTGTTTCGACAGAGGAGATGCACTGTCTCTCTAGTACTGAACAGCGGGACCAACAAGGAGTGTGTTCTGGCCTTGGAATGGTGGAATAGCAATGAAATTATAGGAAAGCGGATTGTGGAAAATGCTCCTGAATTGAGTGCTCATGAGCTTACCCTGGCCTGGCAGGGTAAGTGATGTAGTGCTSTGTGGGAATGCTGGTGCTTGCACTAACCCAGCTGTGCCAGGGCCTGCAGAGACCCAGCCGAGCTGCACAATATGCACTGGGCAGTTACTTTGCTGCTTTCCTCTGCCCGCACTGATTTATCTTGTATTTTACAATATTCCTGTCTTGAACYAGTCCATCTGATGAGGCCTTGCACATCGCACTAGTACTTACCTCCCCTAGTAAGGATGTGTTTACYGCTACCTCCTATAATCACATTTTCTTTTCTCATTTCCTTTTTTTTTTTACTGCCCTATCAAACTAGTTCTGAACTTTTTTCCTGTTTTTCTCAGTCTAGCAACCTGTGCTAGTATCGTCATGCAGAGTCATGTACTTTGGGCCCATGTGCAGTGGGCCTTTTTCCAACTGCAGCTTTCCCAAGCTTTTTTAATGACTTGTCTCCCCTTCTCTTGCCTTGCATCAGCAGCAGGCACCAGATAAGGTGCATGATGAAAAGAACAGAGGGAAAAAAATATGAATAAAAGAGGGAGAGGCTGGTAAACCAGTGRAAAAGTGGAGATGTTTTCACAGAGGGAAATGGCCAAATCCAGACTGAGAAAAGTGGAATCTTGAGACCAAAACAAACATAAAACTTGATGCCAGAATTAATACTAGTATAAATGAGTTCTCCCCTCCTGCCCTGCTTGATTTCCCAGTAGGAAGTACTGCTTGCMTTGGGAATATGCTTGGGAGTTTATTCTGGCATTGGGATAGTCCTGTGTAAACTAATCTGCTTATTCAAAAAAAAGAAAACTATAGAAAACCACTTTGCTCCTTTTTGTCTCCAATGACGGAAGATCAAATCATCTTTTATTGCCTGCTAATCCCTAGTATTATTCTCTTCTCTAGCAGGCATCAAAATAAGATGAACACTTTTGGTTTCCTAGTGTTTCTTGGTTATTGAGCTTACCCGCTTCCTGCTTTTGATAACGTTTCTGTGTGTGTGTAGATATCAGCCGCATTGTCCACTCGGGCAGTAGTGACTTTTACAAAGAATTGCAATGGGAGTCCAACCAAATCCTCTATTTACTAAAACCCACATAATTTCCTCTGAGCACTTGGAATTCAGAACTGAGTCTAAACTGAGCCTACAGGTCAAAACATCCTTTGCAACAGTCGAAAGTGTCTTTGCAATTAGTTGTTCTTCGTACAGACCAAAATGATTGTCCCGAGGAAATGAATGAAAGCTGTGAGCTAGGTATTTTTCCTGATTTCTTTAAAATAGCCTGTGATTTTCCATATAGGAAAGAATATGTTTTGTGCATGTAGGGAGTTTTATGTATTTCTCAGCTGTGGCACTTTAGGAGCAATAAAAACATAACTTTGTGTTTTATTTATTCCAGAACACTGAATTAGGTAAAATAAAAATGCAGCATTATGGTATTACATCTAATGTTTCTTAACAATATAGGTTATGTAGTTGTCTTGTGAGAACAGAAACCTTAACCTGCTGTAGAGAGCAGCTAAGATGAGATGAGTTATTCCATTGGAGTGGAGCAATAGTTTCAACAAGATTGAGAGATCAAAGCAGAAAAGCAAGCAGGTATGAGGATGCTGACAAGTTTCAGTTTAATTTGTCAGAACATGAGGGCACTTCTGGAAATAGATTTGTGAGGGAAATGAAGTAGCTACAACTTCACTGAAGACCAGGATAAGAACACACAAAAATATCATACGCCCATGCTGAGGCATGATACTTGTACTGGGGTGGGGCAGAGCAACTCATTGAATTGCCAAGATTATTTTCCCACTGCAAAGAGAATTTCAAGTTGTTCTTTAGACAGGTGGATCTCAGCCCARTGTGGCATGGATAGACATTGCTATAAACTTATGTTTCTAGGATAGAAAGTTGTTRATGTTTAAAATGTGAGCTCCCATGAAACTTCCTGTGGTTGAAAGTGAAAACTCTAGAATGGCTTGAGACGAGGATTTATCTGATATCCATGTTTGCAGATTCTTTCTTCTTGATGTTTGTTGTGTTGTGTATAACAAATATATTTTAAAAAGTATTCTGAATACTACCTTGTTYGGTGTATTTTGTCTTGTTACTGTTCAAGTAATGCTAGCTGTCACTGCAACACTCAAGGAGTAAAGTGCACCATCGTCTTCAGAAAGTGGCTGTGACCTTGAACTTCAGCTGAGCTGCTCTTTCCTCRTTTAGCTCAAGGCAATGATTAACTTTGCTAATGGCTCAACGTGCTTGTTTATAGGTCCAGGTGTGAAATAAATCTGATCTGTGGTTATGTGCACAGTATAGTGTGCTTAAAGGAAATCGTTCATATAACTTGTTTCCTTTTGCAAAGTTACATCTTTGCTCAAATGGTAATTGCTTCTAATATACCTCAGTTCTCAGACTCTTCAACTTGAGATTAATGCTCTAGCAGACATAAGGCATTTTTTCTCTTTACATGCAGTTATTTTCTCTTCTTAATTAAGAGGCTGACAAATTCTTTTATTCTTTTGCCTTGCAGCAATTAATCTTCKAGACTGGCTCCTCACAGAACACAGGAAACTACACCCTGAAATAATCTTGTGCAGGGAATATGAARTCATCTGCACAGCTTTATCTGAAGGAAGCTTTGCCAGGAGATAACGCTTTAATTTGTGGCCTCAGTACTATAGGAAGCCCAGTGGAGAAGTCTGCCCATGGCTCACATGGAAGCAAAACGCCTTCACATTCCCACTGTGTACGCCAGCTTAGCCCAGGCCTGTTGGCTCCTACTAAGAGACACAGGAGTTGTAGTGGCTCTTCAGGCAGAGAGGGATGCAGCCCTCCRCTGGATCAGTCCTCATGGAAATATTCTGAGTTGAGGAGAACTTCTTTGGCTTGAGTTCCTTGGCTTAAGTGCAGTGTGCAGTTGTGTGCTGTGAGGCAGTGCTACCAGCCCTGTATAGGTAYACACTTCATAAGAGAGGTTTGTATRTGCTCTTAAGTGTGTTAAGTGCAGGAAAAGCCTCTGAGGTTTCAGTGGAAGTGAAGAGGCCAAGTTTTGCTCTTAGTTGCATCAGTGTAAAGCAGAACCGAAGCCAGATTTTCTTTCATGTCCTATACAATCCAAGGTATTGGGAAATGGTATTTCYCAACCATGGAAATAGGCTAGTGAAAGGCTAGGCTTTGTTAGTCAGCTATAGGAATAAACCTGTGGATATCTTAAAATACGCATGGTAAGAGGTTTGAACTTGGCATTTAAAGCTGCAAAAGAGAGAGAAACAAAGGTTTCCTATTTCTACGCTGCTCTTAAATCTAGATGAGCTCAAATACAGCAGAAATCRTCATTATTTTGTGTCCAGGGCCATTTTCCCAAAGGAGAGAGGATGCTGCAAGGATACGTAGAGGCTTTGCTTCAGTTGTTTCTTATTTTGTTCTCTAAATAGAAAAAGCCATTCACAGTGAAAGTACTAATTCTTAGTTTGTATTAGAAGAAATGTGACATCTAGTAAAAAYTAGTTTCTGATGGAATCTTTTCCAAAGTCATTTTCAGTTATGCAGTAGTGAGAGAGAATTTAATCTATCTGTGTAATTTTTTTTTTATATACTTTTCTGTCTCCACAGCTGTGACAGTGTCTTTAAAACATTTGTAAGGTGCTTGTACCAGTGWTTTCAGCTGTTCTTCAGCAATGTTTGACAGGAACAAGTGTGGGCACAATTAATCTCATTGTCTGCTTTTCAGACCATGAAAATGGAGCAGATGCTTATTAATGCTGTTTCTCCTATGTACTTTGAAATTTGTCCTAGACAAAGACTTAAAAAGTAAAACTCAGATTTAAAGGAGAAATTATACTTTAACATCTAAAAGCCATTCAAAAGTTAGAAACAGTCTACTTTTCTTCAATTTTTAATGAACAAAATAAGGTTGATATTTTAGGTAGGTCTTCCTATCTGTCTGCAAAATAACTGATTATAAAGCAAAGACCTACAAATTTCCTCAAAATGTAATTACCTAGCTCAGAGTGAAGAGGTAGTGATGATTGTTAAGTTATTTTGCTTATACCCTTTCTCCAAATCAAGGGGTTGAATTTTCAATTCCAAGTGTGTTGTAATTTAATGACATGGAACCTAAAGACCTAAAGTCTGTGGCCCCTGAAGAAAAAGAAAGAGTACTTGTAAAGAAGTACTTGTGCACTATTGCTATATGCATTTACGTAACTGTGACTTTTTCTTTCTGTCCTTCCCCCACCTAGACATCATTCCATACAGCTGTTACTTGCCTTTTCATGATGGATGAAGGTATTTCACCCTAGTTCTGCTGGGCTTTAGGGGAGCAGGAGACAGGCCGGCTGTTGTTGTTGTTTGGGTGGCTTGGTGCTCCTGGCGGGACTCTGGTTTAGCCCAAGACAGTGGCTTTTGGGAGATTTTGGATCAGAGCTTGTATACATCTGGGAGAGCAAGGTGAGCCCACGTCCAGTCAGCAAAGAAGAAATATCTGCAGCTAATCTGCAGTGTTGGGCACTTGAAAATGTAAATGTGGATGAAGACTTTATTTGGGCATTCAGATATTTGAAGTTTCTACATTCCAAACTGTACTGTGGCTCAGTCACTGTTCAAGCAAAYAGAGTCAGCAGAAGCCAGGAAGGAGCCCTTTTTGTGGTAACACCTCAAATTGCCATTCAGTTTTAGAATCAGCATTATCTGCAAGACAAATAGTGTTGAGAGGACAACAACAATATTCAATGAGTTCTGGGGTGACTTGTGTGAAATTAAAGCAGCTCAAAAAGTGTAATTGGTGCTTTAGAGCTGTAATTCTGCTCATAGGGACGAGTGGGAGGAGGAACTATTTTGCTTGACACAAGGCAGTCATCTGCGTGAGTACAAGTGAGATCAAATTAAGAAAAGGAAAAATGAGGCTGAACGTCAGGCAAGTTGAATAATGGGAGCTATTTGACTGTGAAAGAGCTTACCAAGGGAAATAGTACAAGCCACATCATTTGGGACACCTAAAATTAGATGTTAGAAAGCACTAAAAAAGCATGCAACCTTGTTTTAGCAGGGTGGTGGACTAGAAAAGGCAGAGTTGGGGATTTTTCTTTTTTCTTTTTTTTCTTTTTCAAATAAATTCTGAAGTTGCTGGGTCCAATTGTATGCAAGTAAGAGAGGTACAGTAAAACAAGTTGCAATACAAAATAATGCTACCTGTTAAAATGCATAGATCATGTAGTTTTGACTAAATTTGAAGAGCATGGTTTTTTTATTGTAGATTCTTATGTTTTGTTTTGCTGTTTGAAGCTGCCTGTCTTTATCCACATATGATCTTTCTTTACCATCAGTATCTGCTTGTGTGAGTAAGAAGGCAGCTTCTTCCAAAGTCCGCTTGAACAAACAGAGCTGTTCTGTGTAAAAAGCTTTTTCACTATGTAGATACAGGATGTTATCACCTTCAGAGTGTGGTAGGTCCTGTACCAAAACAGTGTGTGTTTTTGTGCACAGGAGCCTGCAAAGGTCAGCACATCAAGGTGCATAGGCAGGCTTTTCTGAAAGGGTGGATACTTCATTAGTGAAGGATTTGAACGGCTGCAGGAGATGGGACAGTGTTTTACCCAAGTGTGGTGGGCTGTAGTTCCCAAATGTCCCTCTTCTCCTGTGTTTCTGGACAAGAGCATTCGGGTCGGGGAAATGGGCTGCTTCATAAAGGGAGTAGTAATAGACCCTATGCACTTGTAAGTGGTTGTAGTTGACTCTACATTTTCTGGTCCGGGGACTTAAGCAGCTTTTGCTTGGAGGAGCTGGTACTGAGGCTTGGACTGGTGAGACAGACTGCTAGAAAAGTCATGTGGTTGTGTTTCAAGCAGTGACTCCTAAATACCAAGCCCTGGTTCCCATTTCCTCTCTCCCACTGCGCTCGCCTCCAGTGTGCTTTGCCTCCTGCTGCCATGCACATGGTCTGTCTCGGAAGTGTGGGATGTATTTTAATTTTATTTTAATTTGACAAAGAGAATATTTCCCAGTGTAAATCCTTAATGAAGACAAAAGCCTTGCGTTGCAGGGTAGGAAGAAACGATCCCAGAAGATATTATTAGCAGGGAAGACTCATTCTCCTTATGTCCATGTTTTTGAATGACTTCATTGAGGAAAAGAGATATATTCTGCTAATAGCTTTCTATATAGGATAGCAGTGGGGGCGTGATGGTGGAGATTTCCTTGGAAAGCTTCATTAAGCCATTTTTAAAGTGACTGGAACCAATTCTGTTGCAGATCCCAGGTGCTTTGGTGCACCATTCCTTTGCATAGCATTCTCCCCAGGGTGAAAGCAAAGGTTGCAGAGGCTCTGCAGATTTAAGTTTTGATCAGTCTCCAGTAAATTATTGTTCATGATAGAACAGGAGGAAAACATTCAGATATTGCCTGGATGTAGCTCAGCTATGTTTGCTGGGAAGTGGAGACAGCACAAGTTCCTTATAACTTCATTGCCTTTTCTGATCTATCTGTTTTGAAGAAACAAACCAAAATAACTCATTGTTTGTGTAAAGATTTTTGACAACCTCACGTGACGTTATGGAGATTCTAAGGGGAGAGTCATGATACAATGGATGTAAAACTAGATGTAAACTCAAGTTTGGAGCATTTGTCCATGAGTCAGTATCAAAATAAAAGTAGTTACCAGGTATGGCTTGCAGAGGGCTGTCTTTGGCATCATCTAATATTTTCATTTGCAGTTTTACTGCTGAAATAGAGGGGTTGCCTGTTAACTTTGCAGATGATTTCAAGCTGCAAGGGGATGCAACATTTCAGCATTGGAGATGAAAATGAGTTTGTGCTGGCAAGTCATTTTGTGGGAGATAGAAGGGCTTAGTAGACACATGAAGTAGCCCATCTGATTTACTTGGCATTTTTAAGGTGCTGGCTGGAGCGGTGTGTCTCATTTCTGTCTGTCTTCTCAATAAAAGCATTCGGAAGGCACTCAGAGGAGGGCAGTGGGAATGATTAAAGGTCTAGAAAATATTGTCTGCAAATTATAAAATAGGGGCTATGTGGCCTAAAGATGAGATGACTCAAACAAGAGGAATAAGCCTTCAATGTTACAGAGCCCTGCAAAGAGAAAGGAGATAATGTGTTCAATATATGAATTCTGGTTTCTGTCCGAAGTGAATCAGAGATTTGTGTTCACCAATACAGAAGACTTTTCCAATGGGAGAGGTAGTGGAATAGGCAGCCTGGGACATGGCATTTCCTTCCGTGAAGGGTTTTAAGAGGAGGATGGACAAGAGTAGGTGAATTGCCCTATGCAGAGATGAATGGGCTGGACTGTGCATTTTCTGAAGCCTCTTCCACTGTATTTGATGTGAGTCTTTTGTGGCTGTTGCAGCCTATTGCCCTCTAGCACAGCTTGTGTCCTTGCTCTCACTGTGCTGTTTCTGGCCTTTCGGCCTAACTGGCTTACCAGCACTTACAGAACTGCTGCTCCATGCATTTTATCAAAGTCCAACTGCTTTTTCCCCATTTCACTCCAGCACCCTTAGTGCTGAGATGAGTCCCCTTCTTTATTAATGTATGGGCTACATGCTTTCCAACCCTTGCCAGTAATATCATTAAGCTCTGTGTATTAGACATTGCAGAATATACCTTGTGTTTCTTAATGAAGGAAAAAAGAAGCATGCACGAGTTGGTGGGAGGGAGAGGGCAGGGACTAGATTAATTGACCTGACATTTAGGATTTATCATAATGTGTGTGTTAGTCTGTCATCGATTCCTGCAGTTTCTTTTTAAATTATTGTTAATGGTGCTTTTTTCCTTTGAGTAGTCACATGGCTTTCAGTGTGGGGTGGATAGTGGGAGTCTTGGATAGCATCATTGCTGCTTTACAGCTTGAATGGCTGTTCATGCACCCTTAAATAGGTCCAGCTTAGAGCTTCTATAATTATCCAAATCCTAAGTATAATGTTAAACAGAGTAAAATGGAATCTTTTTGAAACAATGCAGTTCAGCTAAATTCATACAGAATCCAAGCCTCTTAATAGGTTTTAGGAAGCAAAGTCAGGGTGACCATCCACAATGTTCCTGGAATAGAGCTGGTAGGAGCCTTGTATTCCAAAAGGGAACTGCAGTAAACCAAAATCTTAGTCCTGGGGTTGGGTTTGTAACATGATATAATGTTGGGTTCATGATGTGATGGTAATATGACTTAGTGGTTAATATTGTTTCAGATGCATTTACACAAGTTCTGAATATTGATATGCACCAGTCCTTATTTATAAACTGTTGCCTTCCCTCTTTGCTGAAAGCAAGTCTCTTTTTAGTCAGTGTGCTACCAAAGAACTGTGAAAAGTTAGCATTTAAAAAATGGCAGTAAAAATGGCACATCTGACTCAAATACTTGAAATGTCTAATCCTTGTGTGCTGTCATTTGGAAATAGTACTATACTTGATGAAACTTTAATCTGTAGGATTACTTTTTCATTTATTGTTCAATGTCTTGTCTTTTCCTCCATTGGAGTAAGTCCCCTGATCCTCACAAAATTCCATGCTCTGTCCTCTGGTTGAAAGTCCATGGAGGTTTTGCCCCAGCAGGAGCATCTATATTGGGTTCACAGAGATTTGCTCTCTGGAGAGTTGCATTTCAAGCTATGGGCTGAATGTAAAGCCTAACATTTAAGGCTGGACAGGTTGGCATCTATGCATTTGGTATGCATGGAACCTGCCCAGATATGTGAGCTTACTCTTTAGATGAATGTCATCAACTAACAGCTAACTCGTTACAGCTAACTGTAACGAGGCTGTTTGTAGTGGAGTCTTGGAAGCAGAGCACTACAAAGTCTTCAGCGTGCCGAGAGCAGCAATTTGGCTCTTCAGCTTACACTGTATAAACACATTTGTCTTTTTTCTCCCCCCTACTCCCTTTTTCTCTCTCCTCCCTTCATTCCCCTCAAGGACGCAGCGTTGGGCTATATTTTTCCCTAACTGTGTGAAGCTCTAAACCTAACGGATGCCTGTGCCGCCGCCGCCACCTCCGCCTCCTCCRCCACCTCCACCACCGTCGGGAGGGCCCCCTCCACCTCCACCGCCTCCGGTAAGACCAACGTTGTGCCTTTGGTAGGAAGAGCTCAGCTCTAGCGGCGGGCTCCGAGCCCCCCAGACCTCTGGGGTGGATATTCACAGCAAATGTCTGGGTCTGGTGCTTGTTCTGCTGCTTTTTGTGCTTCTCTTGATGAGAGCGTGCGTGGGTGGAATCCAGCATCTGAAAACCTCTTGAGTCACGGGGCGCTTGTTCTGGTACCGGCAGTGTGCAGGTGGTAAGTGTTAATTTCACCATTCTCTTTCCCCCAGCCTCTCGGAGACTCGCAGAGTTTCAGCTGTAGGTGTTTCTCTTTCTAGCACATGGCATCTTCCTGGGGTTACAGCGCACAATCTGCTTTCATGCATGTGCTGGAGCAATTACTGCTCTTCGCAATCATTAATCGGTGTGTCATCAAGTAAAATGTGTGCCCTGCCAGCACGTTTGCAGCAAGAGGAGGAGGATGCTTTCAGTGGAGTTCAGGGGTATTGCATTCTCATACCTTCACAGTTAATTATTGTAACCTTGATTAAACATGTTTTAAGTCCTTCCTTGCATACAGCAATCATTTGTTTATAGCCAGTTTCTACATTGCGATTCTTAGACCATTTCTGAAATAGCAAATCCTGGCATGGTTATGTCCAAGACTCAGGGTTTCTCCTGAAATATCTTCTTTCAGGAAGATTTCCTTGCAGGTTTCTCTTTGCCATTTTGTGGATCGAACCATTTTGTAAAATTCTCCATATACTGTGGAAATGAGGAAAAAGGCCAACACAGTACATGAAATCAGCAGTGCTCAGTTCTTGTCATCATTTTATTTTAGCTTTGGGTACCATGACCAGTATTTTCAAGTAGCTGCTCTTTGGGGTTGGTGTGCAGCCTATGATTAGATCCTGAAATAAGCAGGCTGTTTTCCATGAGCAACAACTACAATTAAAGGTTGCAGGAGTTGTAAGTGTTCTTAACCTAATAAATTCAGCTCAGTAAATATCTAGAGACATTTTTGGGCTTATCTAACACACACTAATTGTAAATGACTTCAGGAAGATAGGAAGACCCCTAAGGATCAGTATGAACAAGTTAGGGGTTTGGACCCTTCCCCTTCCCCCTTTCTAATCACTAAAAAAACTAGACTGATAGAGTTTTGATGCAAGTCAAAGTATTTCCATATTTTACTTAGGTCAATTCTTTTATTAATGTAACATTCTGTAGGTAAGATTTTAGTCTTCGGTTAGAAAACAAACTAAATGTATTTCTAAAAAATGTCTGGTTTTAAGGCCTGCCTTTTAATGAAAGTGTTGATACTGGAAAGAGAGAACGAGACAACATAAAGATTTAGTAAAATAATTTGACAGAACAGTGTTTCCCTTTATCAGCGATAGGACTTCTCAATCAAAACTAAATCAGAGAGGAACCTAACTTTAAGAGGATCTTTAATCTGCCTGACGAGTTCAGCAAAAGCACAGAGTGGCTTTGAGTCTCCAGTTGGTGCTGAGCTGCAGTGTGAAACCTTGTAATTGGGGAATCCATGACAATTTCTTGCTGCAGACTCTGGATTCTTGTACTAGGAAACTATTTTCTAGAACTTGGCAACTGTCTTTTACAGTTGCTGAACTGTCCAGCTGCTGTTGCAGCTGCTAAATTTGCAATTGAAGAATGGAAGAATAAAAATTAAAGCAGGTGTGTAGCTTTGTGCAAGGCTTCCAAGCAAACAAGTTTTACTTGATCAACACCCCAAGATGTTTCAATGCAAAGAGCGTTGTGATTTTTTTTTCTTTTATACTGATAGAATGAAATCAGAGTAGCATTTAAATATTAGCAAGTAGCAGTTAGGTTATAACTGCTGCATTGCAATGCAGTCGGTGTACTAATCTAACCGATTTGGCTTGTGTTAAAAATGCAATGTTTGTGTATAGGGTGAAGTTTTGTGATCCTGTTGTTTTGTACGACGTCATTGATGGGCACCATAGACTTACCTTGCAATTCTAATTACGTGGATAATAGCTGTGCTGTCCTCTTGCTTTAATTATAGGAAGTTGATTAGCAGGCACAGTCACTACGTTACTTGTTTTCTTCCTGCACTTTTTTTCAGTGAACATTATGAGCAATTGTCCCAAATGATTTTGCAGTTCTTACTTCGTTTCATTGAAATCCTAAGCACGCCAAGTCTGGTTGCCGCCTGACTTTTTTTGCACTGTTAAATCTCTTTTTAGGCAGAAAAGGTTAGGTCCTTTCCTGTTGCTTTCAAACGTTTTGAGCTTGAAGATGTTCTGTAAGTATTTGTACTGAATGTTACTCACTTCTTGCAAAATTTGTTGTGAGGCAGTACTAAAGAGACTTGGAGATTGTATCCAGCACACACTAGGAGCCACCTGTGCCCAACAGCTGAAAAGCTACTGTTTGGTAGAACATATTTAAATGAAAATCAAGCAAATTTTGCTGTGGGGTATGGTAGGCTATTTGCGATGGCAGATGTAGATAGCTGAGTAAAAAATGTAAATATATCTAATTGTATTAATGAGCATTTCTGCAAACGCCTGCCACTGGGGGGTCATAGGGCTGAGGGGGATGAGCAGACAAAATAAAACTGTGCTCCAGCATGGTTTTGCCACTGGCTGATAGAGTTAACATCTCTCTGCTACCTGTCTTCCCCTCTGCCCTGATAAAGGAAACTCAGGTGGTGTTAAGATTTTTGTCCTAGAGCTCTTTCAGTTTTGTGGACATACGTGCATCACATAGATTTTTTTTTTTAACTGTCTGTTTCTCAAAGACTCCCTTTTATTGCAGCTCCATTTCTTTTACCCTCTTGCTTTTAGCCTGGTGCATGAGACATTCCAGCTAGTTTTGGTTGTCATATTTCCGGGAGCAGATAACACCCCTGAGCCTGATAAAACTGGTAAAGTTCCCAAGAGAGGAGCATGAGAGAATTCTGTTTTGATAAATCCTGCTCACCGTTAAAGTGCAGTGAGTGCCACTCTCTGCTGCGCTGCCTTGATCCATAGGTGTGATTTTCCAGTGTAATGTTCAGTCATCACAACTTTCCGTGTTCATATTGAAGGAAGTGTGTATCTGTAGCAGGTCTGCTGGGTTGTGTCTTTTTCAAAGATGTGGAGTTTAAGAAAATAATTCTGTTCTCCTTAGAGTTGTTATTTTTAATAAACTCTCTTAAGAAAATAACCCTGAAACATGCAGTGAATCAAACGATTAAAGGCAGGAGGTGATTTGCTTTATTGGCCTACAAACACCTAGCATCGCTGGAAAAGGAATATGTATCCTTCCGTTAAACTTGAAATAATGCTGAACACTAAACTATGCACGGCTTAAGAAGAGACAGGATTTCTGATGGTAAGGAAAACATCATCTGATGATTTTCCTTGAAGGAGATTTTTTTTTTCCTTCATGCAGTTATCAAAGTGTAAACTTTGCTGAGTTGTTCCCACATCCCTTCCAAGGCATTAGGGAACTACCATGCTTATCTGGAGTTATGTGCAAGTTGCTTTTGCTCCTGTGATATTTAGTATTACTGTTGCTTGGAAAGAGAAATACTGATGTATGTAAAACAGTTTGGCTGAAAAAAGTTAGAATTTATGTTAATTTGATTTGGTCCTACAGATATATATATAATCAGAAAGAGAATGTGGGTATATAGGTATGTGCATACATAAATGTGTGTGCTTACTTGGTGATTGTTTATTGTAAAAACTAAAGCCTTTTCTCCTGTTTTCATTCAGACCACTGGAGGTACAAGCATAATACTGAAAGCTTAACAGAACAGTGCACAGCACTGATTCAAAAATATTTAGGAATGTGTTTATTAAATTTTTTATGAGCTGTGAGTAAGATGATATTTAATACTTTGTCAGGAAGACTTTCGTTCAGGAGTTATTAAATCATAATATTTATTGCTGCTCGTGGAAACGTACCGGAGCCAGAAAGTGCAGGCTTGGTAATCTAGTTGGTGACGAGCCATTGTACAGACTGTGAAGACCTGCACAAGTTGTGTTTGAAACTAGGGAGAAGGCTTTGTTTCAGGCAAATAAAGGAGACGGATACATTTAATAATGTATCACATCGCACGTCAGTCTATTTTCATGAAAAAGTGAACAGCAATTAAGTAGAGAAGATGCATCTTATGTGGTTTATCGACTTTATATGACACAGGCAGTTCCCTGTCCATGTGAGGAAGAACTTCTTTCCTGTGAGGGTGACAGAGCCCTGGAACAGGCTGTCCAGAGAGGCTGTGGAGTCTCCTTCTCTGGAGATCTTCCAAACCCGCCTGGATGCCACCCTGTGCCCCATGCTCTAGGGGTCCCCACTGGAGCTGGGGGTTGAACTAGATGACCTCGACAGGTCCCTTCCAGCCTCAGCCATTCTGTGACTCTGTGATTTTCAGATAGCAGATAGTGTGGGCTTGCGTAGTTAGGGCATCTCCAAGCACTGCTGCAAATGCAGCCTGGGCGTTTGTAATGAACAGAGACATAAGGATGTGTATGAGGTGGGAAAGGAGGGCACACAGTAACACAGAGAAGACCTGAGCATGAGGGTGGCATTGCCGAGGGCAGTTCAGGTGGACGGGTATGATAGGGACACGTGATGCATGTGCTTGTGATGCTCCCAAATGCTTTACTCACCTGCAGGGTGGCTGCAGAGTCTGGTGGCAGCAGCCCTTCCACAGTGTATGTGGTGGCTACGTGCTGAATGCCTCTTGTCATTAATATTATACTTGCGGCCTTTTAATTAAAACAAACCGCAGAGCTGCAGCAATGCTCGACGGAGTCATCTTTACAAGGCTGGAATGTGACATTGCAAGGAATTTTAGATTTTGTCTCAGCCTCACCATAACTCTGCATTGATGTTACAAGGCATTTCAGAAATACAGTTGGCTGCTACAAGAATGCATTGGGTAGGACTATCCAGGCAGGGTAGATGACATACTATTCTTACAACAGAGTTAGATTAAACTGTGATGTCCACAGGAAGTCCCAAGTTGTTGAATATTTTGTTATCACTACTCATAATAGCTCTTCTCATGTCAGGGACCCTGCTAGAGTAGAGAGAGAGAGAGTAAACTGAGGTAGCGTCACCACCCCTCGCTGCAGTATTTGGAGACTTGCCCTGACTTTTTCATTATAAGCCCAGGACCTGACATTTCCTTGTTTAAATAAAAATTTGAGCCTTTTTATTTATTTTAAGGATGCAGAAGAGAACTTGAGAATTTGGGTTCCAGAAGTTAAGAAACCAGATGATGAAATTCAAAATGGTTTTTGAAGCCATTCCCGGGGTCCTCTTACCTGACTCGTGATCTCTCTGAATTGCTGAGGAACACTTCACAGTAGTGTACGTTTTACATTGCCTCCATCTTGGTGGCTTATGTTACTATGTATTTATCTTTTTTATGTTAATGTATTTTTGTTTCCTGAAAGACATGCCAAAACTTGTGTTGTTGAGAACGTGGGTGTTGGGAAATTAAATATGCCCTGGAAAGCTAAGTAGCTCAGCAGGTATAAATCATCATATTGATTCTGTTGTGTTTTTCTGCATAGGTGCAAAAATTTAGCAACCCACACTGGAAGATTTTAAGTATACTCTGTTAATATGTCGATTATTGTGTTTGTAGCAGGACTAACGTTTAAATATGCAAGACTTTGCATTGATCAAGTGATGCTAACGTAAAGCGAGGAGGGTTTTATGGGGTGCAGTGGTGCTCATTGCTGTGGTGGTTAAATGAACATTGGAATACAGCTGTAGAAGAGAACATTTCCTGCTAGGCCGCGCTTGTGTTAATGTTTTGCTCTCTGCCATCGCCTCCCCCAGTACTCTTCAAACAGGTAGAAGCTCATGTGGAGAAGGCAGCGATAGCTGCTGCCATTAGGACACCTCGCAATTGAGCCCTGCTGCCTCCAAGACTCAGGCCCCCAAGGCGGTGGCGAACGAACGATCAGAGACAGCATCGCCCTTGGTGGCCTTTGGGGAAGGAGTTGTGCGTGGGCACGGCCTATCTAGATGCACACGCTGCTCGCTGACCTTTTAAACCCAGCAGGTTCCCGTTACAGAGCTCTGTGTGACCAGTGCTGAGATCACAGCTGATAATTCAGTGAGAGGAGATGGAACCGGGCAGCGCCAGGGCTCCCAAAACAATGCGCTCATTAGCGGCCAGGAAGCCTTTGGCAGCTCCTGCCTTGGGGCTCTTGCACGGGGAGGGTTTGAAGCTCAGCTTTTCCAGAAGGCTGCAGGACTGTGGTGTTTGCCCAGGTCGAGCACGTGCCAAGAGCTAATTAGTCTCCTCTGATGCGCAGAGCAGAAATAGGAGCAGCAGCCACCACCGTGTGATTGATGTGCGGGTGGAGTCTTGCATGGCCCTGAGGTTTCCCAGGGTTGGAAAGCTCTGAAACCGAAGTCTGTCATGAACAGATGAACTGGAGCTCGCCCGCACCAGATCTTGCAAACTTCTTCATAAGCAAAGACTTTTAAATGTTTTGCTTCCTCAGGAAGTCATAGGCTTTATTTGTTGAGACTTGATGGATTTTTCCTTAAGCTGGAAGGGTTTTTTGACTTTGATTATTTTATTTCTGACAGTGCACAAGTGAAACCACACCTGATACGTATTTAAAGCAAATACAAGAAGCAAATACAAGAAGCATGACTTAATGTTTTTCTCTATTTTGCTTCTGGGTGGTTTTTTTTTTCTTTTGCTTGCTGGAAACCAGTTTTATTTTATTTTATTTCTTTAATAAACTCTTGCTTTTCTTGCAATTGCATTTCTCAGCACATTCCCAAGAGACACTCAAGCTGCCAGTTTGAGAATTCACTGTAAAAACAGAGCTCTTGCCTGCTGGGCAAACTGCTTCTGCTGCAAGTTTAAAATGGTGAATTCCTAGCATAATTGTAATCCTGTAGAAGTGGATTGATCTTGAAAACAAGTTCCCCCGGTGTTACAGATTTTATATCGGGATGCTAAACCATAGGTGATTTCTAAAACCCTATGCTGTACCATGCAGACATACTCGCCAGGCTTGCACTGAGACTTGGGCTCATCCTCCATCTTCTACCTTGTTCCTAGACAACCTCATTCTTTGAATTTTAAATATCATATCGTAGTTTTTTTTAGGTATCTTACTGTCAAGTTTTTTTTGTCAGATCTGTTTTTATAAACAAAATCTTCTAAAAATCTTTTAAAAGTTGAATTTGTTTGAATACATCAGTGCTGATACTTTCAGGGATTTCCTTATGGAATATTTAATTAAATATACAGTGGAAGGAAGGCTTCAGTGGAAGGAAGCAATGGAGTAAGTTGCTTATTAGCAGATCTCCCTTGTTCCTGGTCTACTCTCTTTCCTCATTAGTTTTTCCCAAAGGGTATTTCAGCCTCTTGTTGCCCTCTCCTGTAAAATGGTTCCTCAGTTGAGTGTCTCAGCTGCTGCAGACTGTTGTGAACTCCTGTCCTGTGCCTGCCTTCCCTCCAAGGGAGCAGTAGTTGTACGGCTGGATGGGAACCCACTTGTCACCTCTCCCGCTAAGAGAGTGTCCTTTTCTTTTAGGAGTAGAGATTTCATTAATTTCAATCAAAGATGTTGCTACATTTCCTAGTTTAAGTTTGGTGTTTGAGTTCTGTCACGTTGGATGCCGGGAAAKGCCAATGCTGGCCCAGGAAGTCCCTGTGCACAAGTGCCTCAGCCCGTGTCTGTGCAGCTTTGCAGAGAATAGCACCAAAAAAAGGGCAGGAGGGAGCAAGTTTTCCTAGAGTGCCATTAAATTCTTCCTCTCATCAGGTATTTCCCATGCATGCCTTCTGCTGGTGTGTGTGCTTCATCTCTGTGTCAAATTCCTCTTTGTTCTAGGGGAAAAACTTGGGGCAAGAGGAAGGAGGGTTGACACTAGCCTCACAGCAATAAATGMAACTGCTAGCAGAAGACGGGGCTCCCCTGCATATCTCATAGTTTTGGGTTCAAGTTCCCTCTTGTAAAGGAGGAAATTAAACTAGGGACACACTTATTCTTGTGTAGAATCCTAGAAATTCAATAAAGAACATATTTAGAAGCAGAGTAGATCAGCAGAAGATACACTTGTCCCATTTAGGGGACTATTTTGGCATCCATTCTGACCTGCACTACCTACCTGGAGCATGGAGAATTCCCCATTTTCAGTGCACAGGGCTGCCCTTTCAAATCTCAGAGATAATAAAGTARCTCTGCTCTATAATTAGTATTGCCRTGGWCCTTTTCAAATGCAAGTTGCCKTTTGCATTTACATCATTTTAGAATCTGAGCACATGTCCTTCTTAAATATTTTAAGTACCATCGGAGCAGTCCAGAAGGTAGATGAGCAYTCATATGCATTTTACAAGATGTACAGGGAATTTCCCAAGGTTATGCCAGTATCAYAGCAGTWATGTCCCCAGAAACAGAACTCCCTATCATGGACCTTACTCCATTTTCTCTAACAGAGCTTCTTGGCTTTGAATTTTTGTTGACTATAGCCCAGTTCAGCCTACTAAGATTAGTTGGGGCCTAGACCTTTCCCGGCCTATAGGTATCATGTGAGCAGAGCTCTGTGTGTCACAGGGAMCATCCCTTTCAGGAAGCATCCAGCCTTTACCTGAAAACTGGGAAATGGGTCCTCACTGCTGGCCTCAGTGTTTGCTCCAAAGGATGCTCACCCTGGCTGCTTGCTCATTTACCTGCTTCCTAACTGGAACTTGCCCGGCTGCAGCTTACATTAATTTACAAAATGTCCTTCTGCTCAGTTAACAGGTTATTTAGCCCTTCCCAGGCCCCTATGGAGAGGTTTGTATGTTGTATTGTCAGGTCAGCCCTCAGTCTGCACCAGGGCGAGCTGAGCAGATTGAGCATCTCGAATCTGAACTCCAGGTTTTCAAATCTCACTTGGGCTCTCTTCTGTGCACCTCCTGTTTGTCCATGTAATTTTTCAGAGATGAAGACCAGAACTGAAATTGTGTTTCCAATTTCACTCTGTTTGCTTTTTCTGTAAAGAAAATATACATCTGAGAAGTATTCTTCTACATACAGGGCTGGAAGGGTAGGCTGTCTTGCATCCCTGCTCCCATTGCTAGAGCCCATTGATAGATGGAGACTTGTGGCACTTGGGATGCAGGCTTTCATTTCAGAGGTATGGCCAGAATTTCTCATTCAGGAGTTTTTAGCTTAGCATTTGGCACATGTATCATGTATTTACTTTTTTTTTTCCATTTTTTCCCCTCCAGGGTTGAGATAAAGTGTTTTGGTTGGTTTAGGTTGGTGTTTTAAGTAGCCTCAGGTTGCAGTGATGCTGATCTCATTATCTGTTATTCTGCCAGTTTTCATTATCACCTGCAAATTTTGAAATGTTTATTTCCAGGTCACTGATGGCTGACACTGGGAGTATCACTCGGAATTTTATGATTTGATCTGGTAGATGATATGGAAAAGCAAGTGTTTCTAGTAAGTTCAGGATATATGTATGTGTAATTTGCTTTGTTCTGTTTAAAGTGTGTATTAAGTATGTCATTCTTTATGTCTGAAATAGCAGCAGAATAATGTCACGGTTACTTAGAAAAAGCAAACCCATCATTCCATTTCCAGTTCATGTAATTGGTATGTATGGAATAACGTACGGAATTTAATTCCACACTGCTACCTTCGGCAGCTCTGGCATCTGGTAAAACAAATGATCTTCACATTCTTCTCTGCTTTCCTTTTGGCTTTCAGTGAAAGACTGAGGTGTCTCTTCCCATTCAGAAATGCTGCTGCCTTATTGATGGGAGCGGAGGGAGGCTTTGTTAGAATTACCTTCTTTGTCTTGCAGCTATTTTCTCTCTATGGCTCAAAATATATTTGTCTTCCTTCTTAAATGCATCTCTTTTATATGATTAGGATTGAAGACTTGACTCTCACAGGAGTTCCTCTTTTTAATTATTTCTTGATACATGACTTGGGTTATTACCTGTTCTTGCGCTACAGTTTGCAACCGTAATGTGAGCGTGAATCGCAGGTTAATCAAAGGACGAGAGCTCCTCTCTGACTGGGTATCACAAAAAAGGGGAWTTTGCAAAGGCAGAACACCAACAGATGAGCCCGTGGGAGACCTACCTAGTGAAAGGATTCCCGGTATGGAGTGTCACAGGCCTGGAAAACACAGGCAGGAAGCAAGAAATCCATCAGAGCTTGGGCTCGTGAGCAGCCGGGCTACATTACACTGCAGACCAGCCTGACTTTGTAATGGAGAATCTCTATCAAGCTACTCAGAGCTCATCAATCACCTGAGTCCACCAGGCTGGGCATGGCAGATTGCATCTCTTACATAGGTACCAAGAGGAAGAAGAAACAGCTGGAGCGTTGGATGGGGTTTATTGGAGTAAGGGAATCAATCCGTCCTAAGACGATAGCCTGCTTATTTCACTGCACTGCAGAACAGAGTGTTTCYTCTTTATGTTAAACATCTTGGGGAAAAAAAGTCTTCCTCCTGTTAAAGTGGTAGCAAGTCAAGGGTCTCTGGCAAATCTAAGTTGCCTCAAATAGTCTGCTTTAGTCTAAAAGCTATTTGCATATTAAGAATTTTTATATTTAAATATCCTACCTGCCTGGAGAAATAGCGTATGGTGATGAGGTGGACAGCTGGCATAATACACAGACACTTGAACCCAGACACAAAAACACAGCTGCCATGTCTAATTTTAAACATAGGTCTTGATCAGATCTCCCTAGAGCTGGACTGCGGCTCCTGCGTGGCAATAGAGACGTGAGGCTCTAGRTACTGGTAACAGGCTCTCAGGAGAAGGGAGGTTGCCCTTGCTCCCGTTATGGTATTTCCGTTTTTCACAGTAAGTATTGTGAACTAAATGAAAATGCGTATGAAAACAGTTTCTGGCTTGTGTAAAGTTGCTAGTAACCATGCAGCCTTTCCGAGCTGTCCTAAGGGGAATTTGTGTTTGTGATCTGTAAAGCACAAGGCAGGTAGCTCTGTTTCAGAAGTTGGGAAACTGTATAACAGCATAGTTCTTTCTAATGTTTTCTTAAATAATACGGTTACCAGATCAGTCACAAGATTATAATTCAGAGTTTTTACATCAGGTGTCAGGAATGCAGCTGGCATTGCGACCTGGAGTGCCATCTAGCGGATCCGTGCAAATCCAGCTGGGGGGTTATTCTGTTTTATTTTATTTTCGGTTGGTTGGTGGGGTTTCTTCGTTTGTTTTTAAGCTAGTACAAAAATAACCACAAGCAATATCAGAACAGTCTGARTTTTTTTCTGCTAAGATTAGCAGGTTAGATGTTTTATTAATTCATCAGCTGGTAAGTATTTTCAAGCTTCCGCTTTCCTTTCAGAAGGCTGATACCAACTTTCTTTTTTTTTGGTTGCTTTGAAGTTGCTCTACTTACTGCTCTACTTTCCTGTGGCTAGAACRCTAAAATGAAGGCTTATAGAAACATTTCTGCCACTTGTTCTTTTTAGGACAGTTAGGTGACCTGTAAAAATTTGCTGTGGATATGGAAACGTGCAACGTCTTGCACCTCTGATGTCAGGAATCTGTCAGGCTGTTGTCAGATCATTCTGTTGTCCCCATGATAGGTTTGGAAATAAYAGTTTTGCTGGGTTTTATAAGCTTCTGATTTTTTAGTAGTAAGAAACTCAATGAAATGAGAGATTACTAAAGAATAAACATGTATTTTCTTTTCCTATGGATCTTTAAGCCTTCCTTTCCATTTATGRACCTTAGCTAGGCTAGGAGAGCTGTTACATATTTTGAGCAATAAYTCTGTTGTTCTAAACCAGTCTACTTAAAATGGTGTATTTCTCGAAAACAGTGGGACTGTCTACAATACGTTAACATTCAAATACAAATGCAGAATGTCCTCAGGAAGGTTTCATCCATAAGGGCAAATAGGTAAAACAAGGATTTTTGTTCTAAGCTGGCATATAAAGTCCTTGCCATAAAGCTCTATAAATAGAATGGAAAGAACTGAAGAAACGGGCAAGCAGAGCTCAAGAGGGAGASACCTACTTGTTCAAGAAGCATAGCTGGCCAAGCACTAGGTCAGACAGCATTTAAGCGTGSCTCCCAGCTTCTCTTAAAGATTTTAAAGACACAATTAGTAGTAGATTGGGCTGTTTTGGTGGTCTTTTCTAAAATTTTCAGACTTYCTGCCTCTTGGGAACTGAAGCCATTCCTAAAGGTTGACTAAGGTTTTAAAATGACAGCTGCCAGAGACAGTTTATTTCAATTTTTCTCTCCCAAGCTCGCTTATGTGTCCTCTCCCAGCATTTATTTTCATCGGTGCCTCCTGTCTAACGCTCTTATCTTCAACAGACAGGTTCAGAACTACCAAAGCTGCGAAAGGAGGACCAAAAAGCACGAAGTGCGCTGCTAGCTGATATCCAGCAAGGGACYCGCCTAAGGAAAGTGACTCACATCAATGACCGCAGTGCACCCCAGATTGAAAGTAAGTGTGGAGCCCTGGGAAGGGTCCCTGGGTGAGCTCTGCCCCACTCTTAGTTGTGGAGGTCACACGGAGTATTTTCTACAARAAGAGCAGGCTCAAAGTACATATGGGACACGACCTTAAGCAGCATTCCTTGTTCAAAAAAGTCCATGAAGGACGAAACCGATGAGAATTTCATAATGAAATCAATGTTTAAACAGAGAAGAGTTGGCCCCAGTAAAAGATCTTTACTAGATGCAAAGAATAAAAGATGGCAAGTTCTAGTAGYGTAGGTTTAATTCCTTTAAAACAAGATTGCTTATCTTAACACAAGTCTCTCTTAGGAATGCATGTTTTATCAAATTACTCATCATTTAAAATTAGGGAGAAAAATAACATTTAACAAATTATAGAGGTTGCTAGAGTCTTTTAGTGGTTTTGTTCTTGCCCAAACCCTTTCCTTGCAATGGCAGATTTTGTTTGTTTTCTTTTTCCTAGCGTGGTAATGCTAAAGGGAATATCTTGGGGGTGGTGGCTAGAGAGGGAAGAACTAGTGCTAAGATGCTAATATGTGTTTGATCCACAAATGAAGAGAGTTAGGTGAGCTGACCTAGTGACCCAATGACAGGGCTAGAAGGATCTTGACAAGTTTCATCAAACAGACCCTCCAGTGAGGGAGATTTCCTAACAAAAACAGGGGGTTTAGGAATTGCTAAGCACCTGGGAGATGACCGTTTTCCAAGGCATCCTGTCACTTCTTGCTSGTTGTATCACTGACCTGAGGAGGAGAAAGCACCAGAGGGTGCTGTGCTCCTAGACGCTGCTCAGGGACACGGTAGTTYGTTGTAGCAACAAGTGGCTTTCATGCTGAGAGTCTGAAGGGGAAAACGTCCAGTCTCGGCTCTGTTTGTTAATGCTGCAGGCTAAGTCAGAGCAGCCTGAGCGCGAGGATGAAATGGCTTTCTGAGGTAGCTTCTCTCTTTGCGACAGAACCCAAAGGGGCKACCAGAGACGGAGGCAGCTCAGCCGTGAGCAAAGGTGGCCCTCAGCAGCCCCTGGGGGGCCTCTTTGCTGGTGGCTTCCCTGTTCTGCGGCCCGCGGGCCAGAGGGACGCGCCAGGTAAGGGCGGCTCTGCTCGAGAGGCACCACTAGCGCTTGGAATAAACGGTCTTCTGTAATAATAGTTTAAGTTTATTTGGGGCTTGGCGGGGGGGGCGGTGCATGCACTCAGTTCATCGTGTGACCCCAGAGGGCTGGGTTATTAACGTAGTTGTAAATCACCTGTGTGGGTCTCGGGTGCCCTCTTTCCTCGGATGTAACTGATGAGCCAGCCGTGCTCTGGGGGACGAGGCGGTTCGGCGGCGCTCGCACCGTTTCGGCCCAGCCTAACGTGCCCTTTCTCCCCGTGTCTTGCAGGCGGGAGGACCGGCCAGCCCCGCGCGCCGCCCCCCCGGGCCGCGC
>PTEX01000027.1:1762931-1799192 GCA_003342815.1 Eudromia elegans | reverse complement strand
CGCGGCGGCGCTGCGGGCGGGTCGGGGCCGGCGCGGCTGCGGGAACCCGCTGCCCCCCAGCGCAGGGCGGCTGCTTCCCTTGACAGCCACGGGAAGGCCCACGGGTCTGCAGGAGATCAGACGGAGATTAACGACGCCCAGAACTACCTAATGAGCCACTGTTCGTCCAAATACCTGTTCCCGACGGGCATTTCCATGGGGTCGGTCTGCCCGACTCTTGGCTCCCTAGGGGAGAGGCGGCTCTGGGCGGGCGCTGAGCTGGAGGCCCCGGTGCCGCCCGGCCCGTCACATCACGGCAGGGCTGCCCGGCAGGCCTGGGCTCCGGAGCCCTGGCAGCGCCCCGTGAAACGCCTCGGAGCGACCCAAACTCCCCTGGGAAGCTGCCCCAGCGCCCCAATTTCTTTGAAATAAGTATGTTCATGGGGAAACTGAAGAAATAGTCTCCCCCCCCCAGGATGGGACAACCCAAATTTCACACTGCCAGCTCTCCAGAGCTAGAATCAGCTCAGATGGTCACTAAGTTTAAAGGCTGATGCTGTAAACCCGTGGCCAGGCTTGGCAAGCCGCAGTTACCCTACAAGGCGCATCCCTGGCACGTTTGCATGAAATACG
This sequence comes from Eudromia elegans, assembly GCA_003342815.1. Taxonomy (NCBI): domain Eukaryota; kingdom Metazoa; phylum Chordata; class Aves; order Tinamiformes; family Tinamidae; genus Eudromia; species Eudromia elegans. The sequence goes on along the minus strand of PTEX01000027.1, from coordinate 1,798,580 downwards.
GCCTGCCTTGTGCCCTGTGCACCTCTGCAGAGCCTGCTGGGGGTCTGGAGGGTCGGGGTGGTCCCTAACGGCTGCTCTGCGCCTCTCTTGAAGGGGCTGGTGCCGGGAAGCTGATGACGCCGCCACAACCTCCAGCAAGATCCCCAACAACGGAGCTGACAAGCAAGCCTGGAGCCCCGGCCTGGGCGGCGCCTCTTGACCCTCACCCGCCTCTTAAAAATGGAAATATGCATATCCTCGGTAATACTGCCTAAATAATGTAACTTAGGCTAAGGCTAACGATTTAGCTACAAGAGCTTATGTTTCAGACCTACCAAAAGCTCCTTCTCATGACAAGAACAGTGGAGCAAAACTAGACAGACAGAAACATTTTGTTTGTCATTGTCTGGATAATGACAGAACCTTAAAGTTTTTGCACAAATGTCTTGAGCCATTGAACAGATAAGAAGAGCATGCTCCACCTGCAGCTCTCTTCACAATGGTGAGGTTTCTGTAGTGTGCTTACACTACTGCTCTCAGAAACAGTTCATTTAGTAGCTTCCATCCTGTAAAATGGAGACTGTTAAGAATGGCTTTGGGGTCTGATTAATTTGCTCCTCATTCTGTTTTGTTCTAAATTGTTCTAAACCGCCCCAAGAACTGTTCAACAACTGCAGTATCATCTGTGTAGACAATGTAACAGTAGCCAGATGCTCTACCTTAGTACCAGGGCGGCGTGTGCAAGCAGAGCCAGAATAGCAGGCTGGCTCACAGAAATACCCGTCGAGATTCCTTGCATGGAGTGAGCCACCGTGAAAGGCAGGGGGAAAGTCTTCAGCGCTTTGAAGTGAAATTACTTGTAGTAAATTTTTTTTTTTTAAGTAATATTTAACCATGACTAATATTTATTTCTCTGAAACTTCCCAGATGACTTTGAATCTAAATTTACCTTCCATTCTGTGGAAGATTTCCCCCCACCTGAGGAATTCAAGCCATTCCAGAAAATTTATCCCAGCAAGATAGCTAGAGGTAAGTGGGGAAATGTGAGGAGCTCTCATACTTGTCCAATAGCATTAAAAATAGGGAATGGACATAAAGAACACAGACCACTATCACTGTGAACAGCTGTTTGCTGCCAGTTGCTAGTACATACACAATGAGGAATAGGATTTGTTACAGGGATAATGAAGACCAAAGATTTAGTAATGAACTGTTTTTCATTTTAAATTATTAGTACCAAAAGAATAAAATGACGTGGGTTGGAAGGTAGTTTAATTTTATTCTTTGCATTAAGCTACAGAGTGCCTTGAGGTTGAAAACAATGTAATGTAAGCAGCCTGCTCGTGAGTTGGTTTATCTGTTCAGACTTGTGAAATCACAAAAGAAAGGTTGTTACACTGTGCAAGAAAGTTTATATTTGATCCATATGGTACATCACATGTTTTGAATTAAATCCTAAGCATGGTGTTCTACACACCTGAATAACAAAGGCACTCGGTGCCTGGACCACCGCAGGCAAGTTGGGAATCACAGAAACTTGCTTTATTTGGGCTTAGCTTGGAAACTTAGTATCAGGGCAGTGTGGAGAGAGCAGAAGTTCACAATTCCAGCTTTGAAAACTGGCTTTTGAAGGTGCCTTAAGATCTAATGCCTATATTCTGCTTTTTATAAAGCCATTTATTTTCTTTATTATTAGATCAACTACTAAGCACCAGCTCTTCATTAAGTTCTTCCCTTTCACAGTGCTTTGAACTGCTTTTCCTAGCAGCTTAGGTTGGTCTAAAGCAGCTGCAGTGGTTCCACCCCCTGTCCTCCCACATGCACCTTCAGGACTGTATAGAAAGCAGATTTGATCAAAATTATTTGATACATATATATGAGTTCAAGGGTGAGAGGAAGTAAATGCACGATTCCTTACTTGCTTGTTTTTATTGCTGTGGAACTACATCCAAAGTATGTATCCAAAATACGTACTATCTCAGATCAAACCTGTCCTGTCTATTTACAGATCCCTCTAAAAATCCCCCACTAAGAACACATGTGAGATGAGAAGACATCTGATGCTGTCTGGATTGGTATTAAAAATGGAGAACATCAGGATAATATATGAAATAGAAGGGGATACCCTTCTCAGTGATAGATTATATTTGAATTGCAAATGCTGCAGTGTTAACACTTCTATAAACTGGAAGATAAATTTAAAGGACGCTTTTTGAACTAGTCTATCCACCGCAAAAGTGTTAGCACAGGCTTTTAAATTATTGTATATATCTACATATATATGAGTATTTTTTAAGCAAAGCATCCTACATGCTTTAAATTCTTTGTAGTGTTCATATAACTCATTTTAATCCTGGCTGACAGATGATACCTCAAGAATACATTTTTTGCATTAAATGGATATATTTGGGTTCCTCTCTCCCCCCATCTTTTTTTTTCTTTTTAAACCTCCAGTTATGTTCCAATGACCTAGCACAAACTCACGTGATAGTCTGTGTGTATTTCTTCACTCCTGCCTATGCTCAAAGGGCAGCAGACCAGCACCTTCATCGACAGATGCGCCCACGGGCCTTTCCTCGGCAAGCTCAAAGAGGAAGATGATCCTGGTTCTTGAACCTACCTCCTGCTGATCACGCAGCCTTACAGGATGGTGAACTCGTCTGAGCAAGCCCAACTGCACGGAGTGGTTACGGAACTGACAAAGATGAGAGAACTTTTCCAATTGGGATGAAGAGGAAGTTCTGAGCAGCAATGAGGATTCATTGTCCGAAACAATATATAGAACAAACGGTCCACAAAGTAGTTGTCCCTTTGAATACAGTTGGTTGAGAAAGTAACAGCCTAGCCAGGAGCAAGGGTCAAGATTCCACTTTTCATGTACAGCTGGGGGGAAGGTCTTTGGATCACCCATGTAATACCTGGATAGCAGGTGGCGGTTTCTAGCAAAATATTCCCCTGTTGGTTTCCTGCCTCACCAGCTTGACTAACGACAGAGCTCTGTCACAAGAAGCCTGATACTGAGTCAAGCTATTTAAGATCAAGAGATTATTTACATAATTTAAATTCCTCTCATCGGGAGCTGTAATAAACAGAGGTAACAGCTAAAGATTTTTCTGCATTGGCATGTCTTTGATCAGCAGTATCTGGAAGAGAGAGGTGACTGCACCCTCACATGTGTCTGCTTTTGAGTCCTTGCAAGAGCTTAGCTGTACTGCAACTCCTGCCCCCATGCGCGTGCTCAAGCTCAGGTGAAAAAGCAGTGCAAGCTCACAGTGTCATTAAGCCTATCATGATACCTTCTTGTTGTTCATGTTTTTTTAAGAAGTGATGCTTTCAGCAGTGCTTTCTTCAACCAGTATTACAGTTACTTGATCTATATGCATGAAATATGGTAAAAAGCAGGGGTCAGCAACTACACTGCTTCTCAAACAACTACACAAGTTTAATAGTGCATTGAAGAATATTTTGTTACAGTACTATTAAAAGTGACTTATTGCTGGTTCTTATCTGTATTCCAAACTTGTATACAGTTGTAATAATTACCTTTATAAGGATTTTAAAGCTATTCAGGTGTCTTCTGGCAGGTGGTCTAAACATTAAAGGAGAACAAATTTTACTCCTGTTTTTATTATGATTAGTGGTATTTTTGAAGCAAACACTTATGTAATATTAGTTAAGTGTTTAGATACTGGATACTGGATAGATACTGGATCCCTGTCACTGAAGATGTTCAGTAACTTCTGGCACAGGGACTCAAAGTGGCTGTAACGTGGTGGGAGTTAATCCCACCATGTACCAAACGCACCCGCCTGAGCCCCAGCCATGCTCAGGTTAAGACCACAAGAAACTTTAGGCAAGGGAGGGGTGGCTGTGGTTCTCTCAGACTTGTAGGACTAGTGATTGCACTCAAGCATGTAACTAGAGCCCACTGTTTTATATATATATATATATATATATATTTTTTTTTTTAATGCACTATACACTGAAGCAAAAGCACCATGCTACCAGAATTTGCCAGGATCACTGGGCCAGAGCAAGTTTTAGTTTTGTCAGATGAAGAGTTCCCAAGAAGGACAAATTCCCACGAGCTGATAGTTTTTGTTTTGTTCCTTAAGCAGCAGACAAATAAGGTGTATGATGTTGCTAGCTGAAACACTTTCACTTGTCTCCCTCCAGCCCCCAAAAGCTGGAAGGTGCAGAGGAGCAGTGATGTATCCTAACCTCTCACCTCTTCTTGCACAATCATTTCACCTCTGTTCTCTCCCGGTCACAAATACCCAGCTCCCATCAGGCGGCTGAGCTCTCAGCGAGCAATAGCTATGGAAGCAGCTTTGAAGCGCAACTTGCCATGTGTTAGTTATCTGACAAGGACCCTTTTCATTCAAAGTACCCTTGCATTCCACAAGTGGACTTCATGGGAAATCTGTTTACTTAACTGTGGACAAAAACAGAGACAAAAATCTAGTCTGGAGTATTTCCCTAATGCACTACTCCCTCACAGCTTCAAGTTGAGACGCTGATGCCTTCTGGAGGAGCTGTTACCTCCATAAAAGCCTGTGGGTTTGTCATCATTCCCACTCCTGAACGATGAGAGATTTGAACTCCATCTGCTAATTTCTACCTACTGAGAGGGTGGACTTGTCTGTTCTCCTCCTATTTAAAAAGGATAGGACAGAGCTCCCAACCCACTTCTGCAAGAAGAACACAGAGGTCAAGCCCACCCATCAATGAAGGGCAGCATGTTGCAGGGCTGTGCTTGCAATAAGCAAGCCAAGAGAGGCAGCCCGTCCTTACCTTGGCCAGCTGGACTGCCACACTCCTCATGAACTCACGGGCACTTATCGCCCCCGAGAGCGTGAGGAACTGCTGAGCAGCACAGAGGAATAGCGACCGCAGTCAGGCACTGGCCGATGTGTGACTCCCTTCACAGCGGGCTGGCTCCATGTAGGTTCTGAGGCGTCCCGGGTGGCTCTGCCTACCTTGCCCAGCAGCAGTAGCCAGCTCTGTTACAGACACACAAGCTACTGCAAGCAGGAAGCAGATAAGAGCTAAACCAGGGGACCAAACTGGACCTTTTTACAGCATAATGGCAGCTGCTGAGTCACTACTATCAGATACACCAGTACAGCAAGTTCAAGAACCCGGACTTACCTCTCAGCCCCTTTAAAACATGGATTTCAACTACCATTCTTTGTATGTGCTGGCAAGAAGGGAAAAACTACAATGCTTGTTAGCTTTGCTGCAAGCCTGGTCCTGAACAATACAGAAAAAATAGTCTGCTTTCAATGACGATATGGCAGTTACCCTGATGAAGTTAATCTTTGCTTTAATTGGTTGCCCAACATACATATTTAGACATTCTGTACTAAATTAGCCAGCATGCACACAGTAATTGGACCAGTCAGTGACTTTCTCCTTTCACTATACACACACACAAACAGAAACATCACATAATTGGACAAAGAAAAGCAATTTGTTATCCAGATACAGCTACCAAGGAATTTTTTTTCCTCTAGAAATGTTTTTTTTTCCTGCAAATTCCCAAGTTTGAAGACTTTCCTTCAAGGTTTGAAGAACTCAGCAGTCTTCCTGTGAAAAGGCTAACAGTATCCAGTGTGGCTGAAACGAGATAACATTGGTTTAAAGTTGATTCCAAGTAACAGTGAAATAGAAAAAAACAATCAAGCAAGAAAACCGCCTGCAATGTAACACAGGGAAAAGGGACTTGAAGAACAACCCTGTGAGACACAGGGAGGCAGAAAGGTTACTTTGGACTGGATCCTACATGCCTTTAACTCAGAATTGGATCCAACATCTTATATTCACTGATGCTGGTTGCTCCCAGAAACTCGGTATCTAAGGAATTAAAATGTTTGCTTACTTCATTTGAAGAACTTAAGTTCTGTGTCAACACAGTCATAGAAAAGATCCACTACTTCAGCAGCATCCAGAATCTCTGCACGAGTAAGAATATCCTCCATGGCTTCCAAACCTTGTTTTTCAAGCTCTAACATAATCCTCATTAGCTTCTGGCCTTTATCCTAAAGGCAGCAGATAATTAACCATTACACTAGCCCATTCAACACTCTTACTATTCACTTATTTATTTATTTATTCCTTTGATGTTTAATTCACTTTTTTAAAGACCTTTCAAGTCTTTAAAGATGTAAAAAACATCTTTTTTGAATACAGGTGATTTCTGCTAACATTCTGGGGAACAGACAGATGCTAAGAAAAAACATGTCTGACACTCTATACATTAAAGGCAATAGCAAAGTAATAGTTCCCATGTTTAAAGCAGGGAAGGAAGGAGGAGAGAAAGATGGAAAGCAGAAAATGTTTAAGCTAGCAAGTCAGCTAACACAACTATTTGAGAAGACTGGAAGACCTGAGGATTGCACATGGATCCCTCAGATCATCACCATCTTCACCTGGAAGATACTGGCTAGATCTGGGTAAGTAATGGGTGAGGTAACAGCAGTAAGACTCCAGATACCAGGGAGGGCTGAGTGCGTCCATCTGGCTTCTCTTCATGTTTCTGGGTAGCAAGTCTATTCCTGAGGAAGGCACCATTTTGCTTTATCCAGAATTTAAAGCTTCTTAAATTCTTTGGGGGAGGTGGAAGGGGGTTAAATGAAGAAGTGCTGTTTGCTTTGTCTGCAGCTTTCAAAGCTGAATTCCAGGAAAAATAGGTTTAGAATAAATAATGGCCCTGAGCTTCCCAGGATTTCATATTGGCCTTTCTGCAGAAATAACAGGGCACCTAAGCTCAGCTTCAGGCTCTCAGCTATCCAGCTTTTATAGCACAAAGCCCAGCTGAAACTACAACTCCCTTTCTAACACGGCTTTCAGTGCCACATTGTGATGCTTTTTGTTTTAATACAGAAGAGCCTGCCAGCAAAAATGCCCCTTGCAGAAGTTCCCCAGTAGGTTCCCCTGAATCTGCATCTCAAACTCAGAAATCTGCATCTCGTATAAACTCAGAAATGCTATAGGAGACCGTTGCACATTGACTCAGTGTTGCTACAGAAGCAATAGGTTTTAAATCCAACAGAAAAACATTTAGCAGGTCGTAGCCTTGTTTTTCTTAAGTGAATTATAAAGTTAATAATCTACATTTTTTCCCTATATTTAGATCTATGTTTTTAATGGAAAATGCCAGTAGAAAGAATCAAGGCCATGAAACTACTCAACTATAAAAGGTCCCAAGCCCCCCCCAGGTCTCACCTGGTCACTCTCCAGGATAGAGCGGGCCCGCTCATGGGCCTTGTACAATTCATGCCTGCGGTCGGGCTTCTCCTGGAATCGAGGTATTTTCTTAGCAGGATCATCATCACCGAAAGAAGGAGACTGCACTTTTGGTACTAATTTGACATCATCGACAAAAATAAAGGGCTTAAATATGGACCTGAAAGAAAAGAGAATTACTACTTGTAATAATCGGACAGATTTTCTGTATACTATCCAACTCTTCACCTAGGCCACTTTAAAACAGCACATACAGAACAGGAAACGCTAACAAGCACAAATGGGGATAGCAAGGTGGCACCGGCCACAAACAAAACACACATAAAAAGAACTAGGTCTGCCAATTATTGCATTACACTTTTTAACTATTGGCAGCATTACTCACCTTCATTTCACTTCTACCACTTCTTTAGCATTAAACTTTCCAAGGGTTTTTTTTGTGCATGTTTTAGTGTTCAGTCCCAAGTCATTTTTTCTCCTCTGTTTGCACTGCCAATCCCCCTTCTCCTACTCAGATTTAATTCTCATGAACTACATACAAATTCTTAGTACATTCAGAAGCTTGTGCACCCTCAAGCTTCCTTGTGTCCCCAGAGCTGGAGTCTCTATGCCAATTGTTTGCCAACATACACAAATTACCCAAAGAGAGAGGAATTTAAAAATCATGCACACACACACACGTGTGGAGCAGAAAAGATACATAATCTGCTCAGTACCGGAAGATTTGGCATATGACCACCATCATTAACAAGGTTTACGACAAAGCAAGAATAAAAGCCCAGCTATCAGCATGATGACACTTCCCAAGCAACTGAGCTTGGATTTGAACTTGGAGCAGAATTCTAGATTGAAACTTGGTCCTAAGCTCAAGGGAAAATCCCTTCTTTTAAGGGGCAGGGGGAAATCAAGGATCTCACACATGGAGAAGCTGCCTTCCTTTTTGACACACACTGGAACAGCAGCCACCATTCTGCAGCAAAGAAGCTGCCAGCAGAGCTGGCCGGCTGCAAGGCAGGATTAACCACCGCTGCCTGTGCACAGTCAGCAGACTCGCTGCTGCCACCCTCTCCGTCACTGCCAGGGAGCCTTGCTGACTAACAGTTAATGTGAGTCACCCTCTGCAGTTAGAATAATGCCTTTTAATGCATTAGAGTATAAAAGTAGGTCTCTAGTACGTTTTTATTAGGGAAAAAAAGAAGTTTCTAAGAAAACTAGAGAAATCCCACACCAGAACAGTTTGAAGCCTCATTGCTTTATTATCCAAATGGATTTGCACCAAATCAAGGGAAGTTTGGTAAGCAAGATCAAAATCCTTAGCCCTGACGGCTCGAGCTGCCCACGCGAGGTGGGACTGTGGCACCCCCAGTGCCTGCTGCGCCCCTCATGCCACTGGCAGCCTCGGCAGGGACTGCCAGCTCCTCTCCCCGTAACCTCCCCGTTCTTCCCCCCAGAACCTCTCTACCTCGATGCAAGGGGCAGGCCTCCTTAATAACTGCAAGAGCTTTAGTTTAATTTCCCTGAATGGCAGGTGGACTCTGGTTGAAAGACAAGATAATTGATGATCTGTCCCACCAGTTCCCTTAGCTCTGCTGCTCCCAGGAGAAGACATCAAAGGTCAAGAACCCAACAGTCAAGGAACCACAGACTCCAAGGGCAAAAAGATTTCCCTTCATGGAGGCTTCACTGACTGGCCATTATGTCGGGGGTAAATTAAAGACTTGCCATTGACCTCCCATTTCTCTCTCAACAGGAATCTCCTCTAAGCATAAAAAAAAAAAATCTGACAAAACCAAAGTGTCACATTAAGCCAGGAACATGCTGTACATCAAGTCTTGGGCTTCTGAGCTTATTTTTTATTTTAAATGCCTCATCATTCCAGCATTCTCATTCCACATGTATTACACACTGACAGAGCAAGAACATCTGGATCCAGAAAACAAGAGCGAAACACAGCTAAACGAAAGGACTGCAATTCAGATTTTTATGAGCTATCTTCATTTCACATTTAAGAATGAAACACTCTGAAGCTTAAAGAAGCTGATTGCTTCTTAAACTATACACACAATTCAAAGAAATTTAAATAGCCTTTAATTCCTTGAGCAAAACGTAAGTTCAGCTTTTTGTTTGTTTGCTTGTTTTCCTGTTGGGCCCATTTTCTTTAAGGAGATGTTACACTAACAGGGCTTGCTTCCATCGCGATTCCCTTTCTGACAGCCAAAATGAGCATACTGAGCAGCTGAAGTGTCAAAGCAAAAACACATTCAACTACAGGCCAACTGAACTAACTGCATACATTTTAACCCCAAATCAGCCAAAACAGCTATTTTTTTCTCCCTCTCCCCTCAGCTTCACTCAAAATTTCATCTTCATCTAAGATTCAGAAGCGATCCATAAATACAACCCATAATTTGAAAAACAAAATGACAGACTCAGAGAGTAGCTAGAAGCTGACATGCAGGGTATTTGAGACGGCTGAATCCATGGTTAGTCTCCTGGGATAAGACTTTGCCAATGATTCCTAATAGCTGCTATCCACAAATCCTTACCTCAGTTCTCTTCCTCCCCTACTACCACTCTAAATCCTGTACTAGAAATCTTCCAGAGTGGAAGAATCCACAGATCTGTTCCCAAGTAATAAAACAAATTTCTTTCAGAGCTGTTTAGTTCAGCAGAGGAAACAGCCAGAGAAGCCCCAAGCTGCAATCCCTGGTGTAGAAACTGCCGACTCCTACAACTGGGGAGGCTTTAAAGCTCAAGAGCTCTCTTAGCCATACAGCACTATGCGGCCTCTTGAGCAGGTTACACAATCACAGCACATTTCCAACTCAAGAAATCACATTAGGGTCCCTAAACCACATTTGCTCACCATAATTTTGTGTCATCTGAGCTTAATGGGATGTTATAGCAAGCGATGTCATTTTAATCCTGCATGGCCTGTTAAACCTTTTTGTTAGACACTGGTGTTTCAGCCATAGCCACAACTTATCTTGACCTCCTAATGCACCACTTTTGCTTTCAAGTCAAGGTGATGGGTACAACAGGCATGAAAGATCTCCTTCAGCAGCACAAAGTTGTTCCAAGCAATGCAAACTCTTAAAATATGAGAGCAAGGCACACATGGTGCCTTCCCTGTAGGTCAAGGGAAATCCCTGCCTTGGGTTTCTCAGGAAAGAATGTGCTGTGCAAAGAGTAGCTTCCTATGAGCTCCTAGGAAGGGACTGTAACTGCCCAAACTACCTTTGGGCCACCACAACTCCAGGTTTGGGAGCAACCCAGAGAGTTCCCAGAGTGTAGTTTTCTAGGCAAGAGACAACCCTGTTAGCACAACTCATAAAGGCCTATGGGAAACAGACAGGAGGGTAGAGACACCTCTCTGTTCAAACCTGATACCAGAATTCACCCAGTAACCTTCAACCCCTCGGCTATGCTGTGCCCAGGCCCTGCCAACGCTGGCCCTTACCTTGAAGGGTCTGGCGTGCCAGTGAAGTAGTGAATGCCCGGAGAGCTGGGGTCCTGGGGCAGGACAGATACGATGCTAGCTGTGGTAAGGAAGGACTCCGAGTCCACGCAGACACCGCTGTCCTTGTCACGCAACACGTCAATCATGGTCTGTGCAGAAATGTCACCTGCACGAGGAGGGAATACAAACAACAAAACACTCTGAGTATTCAATGGCTCAGATGCCAGGGAGGGATTTTGGCTTGAATGGACGCTCTAGGTATAGTAAGAACAGCAACGCTCAGCATGGGCCTGTTGCAAATCCTATCTAATAGTTTCTATTTCAACAGTGTGAGCCCAGAATTAACTCACATAACTAGTAAAAAGGGACAGCATGAAGCACAAGTTAGGCCTTTCAGTGGTTGGATACAGTGTAATCCTCGGCCGCTCGCGTGCCGAGGGCTTCCCCAGCCGCCRTCCATGAGAACCCCTGCTCTCACGCTGCCCCTGCACACGTCCCCGCGCCCTCTGTGTCTTCTTGCCCCACTTTCTAGGCAAGAAGGGCCTCTTCCCCAGCAGCCCCCTGAAACACTGGCCAGACTGACCTTTCCAGCCCAAGTACGGGTCCCTCAACCCACGGGGCACATGGAATAACCCTCCATGCCTGGGAGATTTGCAATCAAAACCATGTGTTTGAAGTTGTCCTCTGGAGTTTTAATGTTAAAACCCAGGTTTGTTACGACTTTCCAGCTATAGCCTTCTTCACCGTTACTGCTGCTGCCCTCGGACACAAACCACACCAATTCTAGCCTTAAAAAGGAACTCTCTATTGCAATAAAAATTTCACCTCTAGACTCTCCTTGACTTTTCCAACCATCTAGTAAATACACATCGTTTAGTAAAAGACTTTAAAAGATAACTTGTGCCATTCCTCCCACAACAAGGAGCAGATGTATGTCAGCCACACACTGCTGCTAGCTGCAGCCATTTCAGAGCTATCTGGGCCAGATACAGTGCTCTCAAGTCATTTATAAATTTTGGTCCAGAAGCAAATCCTGCCTCAGACTGAAGGCAATTGGCCCATTATCTGCTCTGGTCATTTTATTCTGCTCAATAATGAAAATTGAAGTTACTAGTATTTCTCTTCCTTAACCAACGTTATTAACTCCTTCCAAAAAGTCCAAATAAAAATCTGGAAATAGGGTATCCATTCAGATCAGGCTTTCATATATGAGGCCATATCTTCTAATATGAGCGTCTATAATTACAATAAAGCACAGAGGCAGCGGCAATAAAGTTACTTTAGAAGTGCAATCCTGTCTTAAAACCTTGACCTTGTGAGTCCAACAGCTTCATCCTAAACTGCAGCAAGTTTAGGGACAGGCTTTAGCTCTAGTCTTCTTTTCCACTCGGTTTACCTATAGAGATATTCTTCCCAAGCACCTGCAGTTCTGGACAGAGGGTCTGAGTTCCAGCAAGGAGGGAGGAGTCACTAGCATCCCCACTGCACATAGAGGAAGATGCTTCACTTACCACCTCGTTTTTCTAGGCTCTCCCTGCCAGAGCAGCAGGTAACATGGTCATCAGCAAGAGAGAACACTTCAGAAAAATTGAAGTCTGTGTCTCCATTCCACCAGCCTTGACTTCTTGCGTAATTCCTCAGTTCAGGATGCTCAGCATCAATTTTTGTAGTTAATGAGAGCTGATTGCAAATGCATTTCACCCCCTCTACAGAAACAGCCACATATCACAAGAAATCATTAATACAGTTTTCCTGGGAGAAGCTAGAAAGACAAAATAATTGCAATTAGGAAACCTATTAAACCACTGCTTAAGATGCACATTTGGCACAACTGGGTAACTACACACATACACAGTGAGCAGTAACTGCAGGCTCTGCAGCTTGATTCTCTGTACTGTATTTAGTCACTCACGCTGCCTGCTGATTAACAGAGCCACTCGGTCAATACAGCAGTCCCATGATTGCTCCATACAGCCTGATCCTGAAGCAACAGAAATCACCACCTGCCAGCACATACAGCTCTGCTGTTAAGGGCACACAAGCCTCATCTTTCCTCCAATGATGCTTCCCTAAGTTTATCCAGTGTTCCACCATAACAAGGCTTTAATTTGGCTTGATTTCAGAACATACTTCAGCAAAGTTGCATCTAGATTAACAAAAATTCTTTGCCCCAAAACTGGAGATTTAATTTGGAAGATATTTTTAAAAGCTATTTAAGCTCCCCAATTGAGAAACAGCTCTATATGTAAGAAGCAAGAGATGGCCTTAAGTGTAAGAAATTAATTTTTAATCTACCAGGGGAAATGCATGGTTAAACTAATAATGTTTCATGCAAAACATTTAATGTAGATTGAATGTTGTCCTAATTCTATAAATGGTGAAAAACAGCATGAAGTAAAAGTAAAGAGCAAGCATTAACACATATTAAAAGTCTTTTGACTTCTTTCTCTCAAAACTACTGCAGTGCTTATATGCATATATCTACAGCATGACTAACGGTGGCTGCTGTAGATATTCCTCAGAGAGAAGAAAATACATGCAGCAGAAGCCAGGAAAAGAGCTGATAAAGTAAATCTGCAAACTAAAATAAAAACACATTCTGGAATTTGTCTCATTTTCTTAAATAGAAACAAAAGCAGCATTTGTGAAGGTTATCAGTGCTGCCTCCATGGAAATAAGCTTACTCTTCTAGTACCCTGTGAATGCTATTTAAATAGCGAGCAGAAACCTGTACTAGAAAGTTCTATGCACAGTCTGTGCAAACACATTCATCAAGCAAATAGATTTCTCTCTTCAGGCTTGAAAGAACAGCAAAAGGAAGATTTTGAGTGTTTGTCCTTAAATTACAATTAAAAAAGCTGCTTCATGAACATTCATGGTAAGCTTTACAGAATTTCAGTAGTAATATCGTAAGAAAAACTCTGATGACAGGGTCAGGGAAAAAGATTGCCTTTACATTGCTGGAGAATGGCACATTTTCTGTATTTCCCATATTTTCCCTGAATGCATTTAGGTATTAATTTGTAAGCCTAAGAAATCCATGCTTGCAGCGCAACAGGAACATTTTGAACGTAAAGTATTAAATATAGATTTCTTACATAGCCAACAACCCATCCCCTTCCCTCCTGGCAACCTTGGCAAGCTGCAGGAGATGGAAACCAGTCAATTTAATCTCACTGCTCAAGAGGGCCTCCTGAAGAGAAATGTAGAGGTGAAAAACAACAACTGTGCTGTAAAATCATTTCAAAAAGCGACAAGGAGTAGAGGAAGGCAACTGGTTATTTGCTGGGAAGGAGGACCTGGTTATGTATTGCTGATAGAGCCCAAAAGGTTAAGTAAAAAATGCTGTTTTTCAAATGTGACCAAGCAGATCAACAGAAGAAAGCTGCCATCTCATAACCCTAGGAAGTCGGGAGGGTCCAATTCCTTCCCAGAATTTGGGCTTCACTAGGACAGCATTATTAATCTCAGATATCAGTTTGTGAAGGAAGACTCACTCCAACTTGTAGCTATCCCCAAAACACAAGCTTTGCGTCAGTAAACAAGTAAGCTTGCAAAACTGGCCAGATTCTTATTTGGTGGTGTGAGGTGCCAAAAAGACATTACACAACATTGCAGAGCCAGGTACTACATCCTTGCTTTGGTACAATCAAGCAGTTAAACACCTCTCCTCCCTTCATCTGTTGTCTCTTACTTCGAATGAACGGGAAATGAAAAGAGCTGAATGGATGTTTTATAGCTTAAAGAAGACATGATAAAAATCCTCTTAAACTATCTGTATTTTTAATGTATCCAAAGGTGATTACGTCTTGAAAAAAAAAAAAAAATCCGCCTTCTGAAAATAAAAATCCCTTGAAAGCAGCATCCTGAGCACATCAAATATACACTTTCAATCATATATTAAAGCAACACATATTTGCTGGCAAAGTTTTAAGTAAATTCAGCTATCAAGCCAGTGAAAACTGGAAGCCTGTGCATAACTAAGCATGTTTGACAGCCCTGGCTTCATGCTTTAAAAAAAAAAAAAAAAAAATTCCACCTACAAGTGCGGCAGAGAAGGACTGTTTTCCAGTAGTGGGTAAGAAATGGGGGCATGAGGGGACTATCTCTCCAGTAATAAAGCACCAGCAATTTACCACAAACATTTAAGACCTTTTCCCAGTATTATTTACATTCTCTCCCCTCTTATCTTTCCCTCTTAATATTTTAGATTTACAAGTAACAATTTGTGAATTATTTTCACTGCAAAGATGCTGGGCACATTCCAATTTTACTTACCAAAAATAAAAATTTAACTTCAATGATTACTACCTAGCTTATGTAGACAGGTAACATACTGACCATCTTCACAGAGGATCCTAAGCTAAACCAGCGCAAATCAATATTTAAAATATAAGGAGCAATACAAAGGTGAAAGAAGGCTAAAACTGATGATATACTCGACGTTCCCAAAACAACCGTGTTAGTCAAAGTCAGTGACTTTAAGGTCAATCCAACAATTCTTTTAACATAAACAGCTGTAATTATAAAGAGGTTTGCTGAGAGTCATAAACTAACCTGTAATTTTTTCTGCTGCCCAGTACTTCCCAGAAGTCTCTAATATCCACGCTTCTTTTCTGTCCACGATCAGAAATGCACTTTGGAAAGTATGGCATGAATTCCCATCTTCGTAGTAATTTCCACCTTGTCCATGCTCCTCCAGCAAAGCAACAATTACATCCAGTGCTTCTTTAGCTGTTGCACCTCTTTCCAGGCCAAGTCTGCAAGAAAAGGGGAGAGCAGCGATCCAGACAGCAATATAACACTGAAGTCTTTACAGGTTATTGATTTTAAACAACACCACTCATGTGGTTTAAAATACTAAATTGCCAAGTCTGCCAGATACAAAATATCTTTCTTTAACAAACTGATAGAACTACAGAATAAGATACAAAATTATTTTATTTCAAGTTTTCTTTTTCTGCATTGATTTCTTCATTCTCAAGCCTATCATAGTTGGCTATCATAAAAGACCAGTTACTAATGAATGACCTAGTCCATATTCTAAGAGTAAAATCTTCATATATTCAGACAGAATAAATTTGAAGGACAATATTTAAAACCCTTTCTAGAAGAACAGCAGTATACAAGGTTACCTCTTCCGTACAGAATAGTGGAAAATTAAAAATTAATACTACCAGAAAGAAGGGAAGGAATATCCAGCATTAGCATCCATCTACAACCTCTCTTTTCCACTGCTCAAATGCTTAGTAGCTCAACATGCTTTGAAAGTTAAATGCAAAGTAACAGACCAATCCAAGACAAAATGCAGTGTTTACTGTGCACTGTAGACAGAGGTATTTGTGCACAGGCACAATTTAGTGCTCCTGCAAAGATGTTCCCCAAATGTAAGCTATTTGTCAAACAGAACTTGAATAGCTGGAAATAGGTACAAAATGGAAATTGCAGATACGAACAAGATTTCATTCAGACACAGAATCTCTTATGTATAATATAAAAATTTGCATATAACATATATATGTATATACACACACACACTAGAAAAAGCAGGCATAAACTGCATAGAAGATCAAGGAAAACCCACTGGAAGCCAAATAACTACAAAAACTGAGAAATTGTATTTAATCTTTTCATCAAGAAAACTGACATCAATTACACACAAATTTGGGGCATGTTTATACATAACAACTATACACTAATGAGGACATTCCAAATTCAACAATCCATCAAACAATATTGATGTACAGGGCTGTGAACTCCTGAAAGTTAGGCTAGCTGATGTTTGTGCTCACTTTCCAGCGAATATCCGAGCTGGAAAAGAATGAACTGGACCACTTTTTTATGTTTCAAGAAAGTACTGTTTAGCTTCTAGAATACTTGAATATGCAGAATACTTGGAGTAAGGACTCTAACTCCCATAGGATTTCCAGGTCTGGGAGAACAGCTGGAGGGCTGTCTCCAGTGCAGCTGAGGAAATTCCCCTACCTGAGAAGGCAGCCTAAGAAAGCAACCATATCTAAGACATCATAGTGCACCATTTTCCAAATAATCACAGGGGAAAAAAGATGCAAGTGCAGACTCTGCCTAACGATTAAACACAGTGTGAGGAGAGGGGTAATTAGCTTACTCCCATGTTGTGCACCCCTCCCAAGGTCATGTGGCCTCATGGACCTATTCTGTCTGTAGCATAAGAAAATGTGGTGCTACAGCTGACCCAGGGGCCTTCCTTAAGCAGTGCGACTTCCACCATAGCTTTCTAACCCAAGTACTGTGTTAGGCAGTCCCTGGCTTAAGACAGCAGAGCCTTTCCTCACTCAATGTTATCGGGCAATCCTATCACTAGCGATTTCCTATCACTAGGTGTCAAAGTACCTTAAATTGTTTCTGCTTTCAGAGGTGGAGGACAAAAAGTCACTTAGCAGAGCTCTTTAAAAGACATATTCATCAGCCATCCAGTGGTCATTTGCCTAGATCTCCACTCAGTGTTTCTAATGACCAGCACCCTGGTGTTACCTAGCGCTTTTGTTTCAGTCACTTCCACTAAGGTTTTTCTTCCTATGAAATTCTATCTAGTTTTCTTTACTACCTCTGGGGAATTGCCAGCATTTAATCAAATAGTTTTCCATCCTATAAAAATCCACTTTTAGAGGAGGAGAAGTCAAAACAACATTCAGCTAGATGACTTGCCCCCATTCAGGTGGGAACAAATAACAACACGCGAGAACTCTGAAAGCAAGGGCATAGTGAAAGAAGAGCAGCCAACACAGATTTATTAGAGACAAGGCTCATCAAATTCACCTGATCTCTTGCTATAACAAAATGACAGGATATGTTGACAGAGAAGGAGCCACAATCTTCTGTTTTGGCAAGCTAGGCACGTGACAAATAGATTAAAATATTCAGTAAGTGCAAAAGTCATGGAGCTGGGAGGAACATCCAGAGAAGAGGCATCCAAAGAACATCAGTACCTGTCAAAAGGGAAGCACATACCAAGAAGGGTTTGTCGAGTGTGTCTGTTTTGCTGTTCATTGTTTTCACTGTGTCTGTCAATAAATGACCCACAGGATCACACATCTATCTCTTTGGGAAAAGACACAGAAGTTGCTCTTGACCAGAAGGCAGACCTGGGTCAGTGGCATGGCATGCCATGACAGAAAAAAACCAGCCGCCACCCTCGCCACTGAACACAGCAAGGAGCAGAAGGCACAACCTCCAAGGCACAGGAAAATTCTGCTCTACTCACTGACTCAGCTGAAATAAACATCCCTTATGAGACACTCGGCCCAGCTGAAGACAAGGCTTTTGTCTGCACCAGGAATGAGCACGTGTCTGCAAAAATGCGAACTGCAGTGAAATATAAACAAAGGTATTTTAGGCAAAAGGAAACTAAGGTACAAGAACAGATTTGACAAGGCTACGGGGAGATCCTGGATCCTGCCTYGAAACTACGGGATGGAATAATCTCCCGAGGCACCTTGCAGACAGGTCTAAGCGGATTAGGAAAACACTAACCAGAAGAGTCCAAATCAAGCCTGTAAATTATGCCATTGAAATGATCCCTCAAACGCAACCACTGGTAACTAGGAAATGCAGTATTTCAAAACATAGCATATCATATAATGAAAACAACCACCTATTTCCTAAGGGAAGAAAGAGCACTGAGCGGCATCACTGCTGTGATTAGCTGTATGTGTTTAACCATGCAAGCAGCCTGCAGAATGTCTTGAAAATCAAGACATTCAATAGCTGCTGCATTTGTATATGACTCCACAGGAGGAGTGACCTTGGCATCCCAGGAATTACAGTCTAAATGAAAGTTAGACCTAGATTTTGGGTTGCTTAGGCACTCCTGTCTGTCATTCATGAGGAGCAGAAAACAGAAACTCAAAATGAAAAGGGTCTCTGCAGAGCAACTGCAGAGCTCATGCCCAGGAAATCTATGTCTTGCCTATTGTCTTGGCATCCATGTCCTGGGAACTGCAGCACCCCCTTCCAACCAACATATTTCAGGGTACTCTGCAAGGGCCAATAGGCCAAAGTTTGAAGCTGTTTCACCCCCAGATAGGATGGCTTGAACTATTTCCTACGAAAATTTCAGTGACAGGACAGTTCACCACCTCAGTACCTCCAATAATGTATCACACCATATTATAATTCTGTCAAAACAATATTTTCCTAAAGCTTTCGCACTTCACATCTCAGTTGCAAGTGCAGACTTTCCAAATGAAATAACATACACAAGGACAACAACCTACACTGTTCAGCTTTTATATAAGGATAGAAACTGGTAAAGCCACAGTAAAGGCAGGATTCTCAATTTACAAGGGCATATTGAAAAGGTTTTTTCATTTGTATCTTTTTTATGATATCATTGTTCTGTTCTAACTGTGCCAACACAGGCAAAACATCTTTTCATATGAATGTAATTCTCCCCAAACTGCAGCCACACCAGAAAAAAGAGATGAGCCCCCTGATAAGAGCATCAATGCAGCAATACTGGTGCAGCTGATAAAGGCCAGGTTTTGAATCAATTCCTAGAACAGGGAGGAAACGGTTTAGAAATTTGTGCTTGAATCTGTTTTCAGTTTTCTGTCTGCTGAGACTAGCTTCATACTCTTGACTTAACCTGTGATGGGGCCCAGGTTGCATAAAGACCAACTCCTACCTTCATTCTCTCAAGTCAGTCACATGACCTGCATTCATTTCTTCTCGATCATTCATATATTCAGATACAATGTGTTACAATGTACTGGCAAGCTAATGATCTGTAGCTACCTGTTTTACTCCTCAGATACAGTCATATTAGAAAAAACACCATTACTAGTCACTAAGTCAGTACTCAGTTACTAAGAATTCATGAAAAATACCTTTGCTGGTGTCCATCGGTGTCCTTAAGGAAAACAAGGCCTTGGCCATGAATCTGCAGGACGTATTTTCAGTTTCCTGTTTCAGCAACAGAATATGCTGACTTCAGAAATACAGTGCCAAGCTGCTACATGCCTCCGGCCTGTTCAACTGAATATGATCTCAAAATACCCACCTACAGTCTTTGCCCATATTGGCTGGAATGTGAATCCCAGCTTAAAGGCGACAATTTGAGATAAGCTGCTGACAGGCTCAAAGACACAAGAGGTCTGCCCTAATAAAAGGGCATTCACCTTTACGAGAATATAGGAGCCAAGTGGTAGGGGAGCCTCAGCACTCAAGTAAAGCTCTAATTCCAGTGTCTGAATGACATCCCTGAATTCATACTCTTAAGCCTGCCTGGAAGAATATCATACAGAGTAAGACACTTTTAGCTTCTTTTCCCAACAGCTGAAGACACACATGCACACACTGCTACTCTAATCCTTCAGCTAGGATCTGATGTAGATGCAGAAGTTAGACAAGTGCACAGGTGTGAGAACAGCTTGGCCAGCAAAGGTGTGCATTTTGAAGCAGATTTGTGCAGTTTTGAAGCTCTGCCATTTATTTTCCTTCCAAAAAAATCCCGACTGACAGAGCTATCAAGTACAAAATCAATCACATAGGAGGCACTAAGGCAGCAGTGTCTCTTCTCAGCCATCTGCAGAACAGGCTAATTCTCTACTTCAAGAGGCCATCCAATACAGGTAAGCACAAAGCAGACAGCCAAGTATTCAGAGAGAAGGAAAATCACTTTGGCTGCAAGGACAGACAGATGGTATCCTGCAGCTCCCCTCTGCATCGCTCCTTGCCCCAAGCACTCACCACCTTTATCTACAATTTGTTCTGTGGATAAGATGGTGGGGAGGGAGAGTAATACATCTAGGTGAGACTCAAAGGTTGTTCATATGCAGTGTCTCTATTTTAGTATCTCCAGATTTGCTGGTATGGGTGCATGCAGAGCTGCTGGGTGACGTACCTACTTGCATATAAAACAGTATTTTGAGACTGTATTAGTTGTAACTAAAATAAGCAGAATGTTGCATCTAAATCAATGATTTGTTAAAATAATAACAGAGAAAAGAGAATAGCAGTAGGAGGAGGAAATATAAGGCAGAGAATGGAAAGTCACCTTAAATAATCTTCCTGAAGAAAACTTGTCCTACATTTTCTCATACTCCCCAATCTATCGAATCCCTTGACACAACTAAATTCACTAGTCCTTCCATTTACAGCTTCTCTGTAGATGCTATCTGTAGACACTAGAGTTTAGAGAAAGTACCTGAGAGACACATAACGCCAATTCCTTCATGCTTTTCTGGTGGCTCAGATTTTCTAGATCCCTGATCATACCTCCCAGTTTTCCCCACATTCTCTCCAGCAGTCACACACCCCTCTTGACTAGCAGCACCTGGTACCAGCTACTGCATCTCTGCAGGGACTTCATTAGAGTCTGAGCACATTTACACTTACCATTTCAGGGAGCTATGTACCTGACAGGAACTTCATCTATCCATGCTTCCCATCTTGCTTATGAGAACGCCAGAATTCCTTCTAAGGTTTTTACGGTCTCCTTTATGTCAAAATATCTATCCTATCCTCTCCATAAAGTTTTTAAAACTCATTACAGGAGGAAAATTGGATGATTTGACAGGACTTTTCTTGACTAACAGTGAGTACTGCATCATCTCCTCAATATTTAAGGGKTTTTTTTTAATATTTATTTTACTTGCCCCATGACCTGAGACATTAAGCTGGACCATAACCAATTTTGGGCTGGTTTATAATCCTAGTAGTTATCCTTTTCTCATCTTTCAAGGACAATCAGTATATCTAACCTTTCCCAGTCAACCACAGCTTCACTCTTTTTCACTAATTCTTAAGAAAAATGAGAAAGCTTCTGAAACTGGTTCAGCCTGCTCAATAAGTACCTTCTGGCAAATTTCAGCAGGCTCACCTTGCTTGTCTGACACTGATTTGGATAAATAAGCACCAACACTCCCCAGTTATCCCTTTAAAGCAAAGTGAGTTCATTTGCTCCCTCTCCCCTCGCAGTAAGTTTGTACCATGTCCTCTTGCTCTTTCACACTCAAACCTCTGCCACAACCCCCTTCCTCAAACCCTCTTCGCTGCTCAGCATGAGGGCCAGGCCGCACAAAGCAGCATGAGCCCTCGAGGCAGCCGGCCTTCACCAAGGCAGCTTCCTGAGGCCGGCAAACCAGCACTTCAGTAAAGGCTGGCCCTGGAACACACAGGCTGGTGGGAGCCTGAGCAGGAGCTACGTTATGCCCACACTTGGATAAAGGCCTCTGAGGAGCTTTCCAGGCTGGAGGAGGCAGTTTTAGAGGAGGGTGAACTTCAGAGTTTAGTGAACTCACGCTCAAGCAGCATATACTGAGTAGCCAACTTCAAATTCCAAGTGCTTTAAAATGCTAACTCAGCTGTGTCTCAAGCCCTGCCAAGACAAGGCCGCTGCTTATATTGCTTGAAAACTTGAAAACTGTTTGAAAATGCCAGCACTGCAAAGCTATTGCCCAGTATCATCATCATCTAATCCTTCATTGCTTAAAGGCTGGTCACAACTCAGCAAGGCACCAACCTGACAAGATCCATTCCAAGCAAGGCTTCCGCTTCAGCAGCTGGCTCTCTGGTGACGACGGCTTCGTTAGCAACACACACTCCATGCTCGTTAGCTCCCATTTCAGCACCCCAGAGCCAGGAGGGCCTGCTCAGCACCACGGCGTGAGTCTGCGGCGCCTGCTCGATCTCAACGTACGTGCACTGCGTTGGGGAAAGGGGAGCAGGAGGAGAAAAGGCAAATGAATTGCAAGCACTCGAGTGCTCTAACTGCAGTAACACAGGACTTCAGCATACAGAAAGGACACCAAAAATTTACATCTTGAATACAAGCTTCAATACAATATAGTCGTATAGCAGGGAAGTTTTTTTAAAAAGAATATTTAACTGTCATGTTCTGACCTTTATGTCTTTAGACTGCAAAAAGCCTGGGAGAATACATCTATTTTGACAGTCGCAGGCTTCAAAGAGCCATGCATGAGAGATACAGTAGAAAGCAGCACTAGGCAGATTATCCTGTTTCCAATAATAGGTTGTTTTGTGCATAGCAACAACAACGAACAATTCTAGCAGGTCACCAAGGTACAGTCTTGGGCACTTTATTAAATGCAAAGCATGACAGCAATAACTAGATAAAGCACAAGGTCCCCCACTCTCCCTTGCTGCCTCCTCTGCTGACCAAACCTGCTGTTAGTAGAAAGAAGAAACTCAAGACTTGAAAGGGTGCAGTGGAACGCCTTGGTAAATGCTTATAGGAAGAAAAACACTAGTATTGTTTTTGTTTAAAAATCGTTTTTGCTATTTTAAATGGCCTACTGTAGTCAGCGGTCTGTAGATATATTCTGTCAGACAAAAATACAGAGGAGGGCTGCACAGAAATCATTGAAAATGCAAGGAAGAAAGAATCCATTCATTATCTTTCACATATTTTCTCTTGCCCTAGGACTCAAAAATAAGCACTGTTTTGCCAGACAGCACAGAAGAGAGCTTGATTTATTGCTGGGTCATTTGCCTGTGCAAGCCAAAGCAGCATTCTTTACATTTTAATCCTGAAGTCACATTAAGTTCCTCAAGGACTAAACTCCACACCATTTTATTGTGAGGCAACGAAAAGTGATGGCATTTATACATTTATGAGAAAACTCCTAGAGAGTAGTGTACCCGGCCTACCATCTTCTACACTGGAAGGAATCCGCAATTATTTTTCAGGAAGAAGATTTGCTCAGACCTATCAAAGTGCAGTAGGATGAGAAGAATGGACTTGTGGACTGTAAGCTACTTGATACAGCAATAAATGCTGTGTCTGTATTAAATGCTAAAGCCCAAGAAATCAGTTCAAGATTATCAGCAGCAAGAAACTCTTTTTTTCCTAAACACTGTTTCCCCACTGAAGATCACACAGCACAGTCATTTTAAGCCTCCAGACTTGAGCAATAATTTTATAGTAATACTTGGTCTACTGTGCAATTAAAATGGATCATCTCTGCTCAAAGATGACATTTTTAGAGTCCTCTACTCCCTGACCATGCAAGGACACGAAGTAACGAGTCTGTCACCTTTATAAGGAATTGCGTGTGAGCATGCCAAATGGCTGGCAATCTATAAAGTTAAACAACTTACACATGAAATATGGGGATGATTTCTCACAGCCTCAGCTAAAGTGAGGACAATTGTTCTAATGAATTAAAAAGTTTTTTTTTTTTAAAATCTATATACTTAGATTTTTGGCTTAAGCAATAAGAACCCAGCAGAGAATTATCTGCTGCATCTGTTGCAGAAAAGTCTCTAATACTTGACCAAACTAGAAACTAAATTGCTTATATAGCAATATACTCTGATTTCATAAAGACAGAATTCCCACCTACTGAGGTGCAAGGACACATGGCACGAGACAGGAAACAAAATCCATCTACTAAAATCATCATCTGCAGCAAACTAAGTTTCAACCCATGCCAGGACAGAACAGTGTTCTATCAGAACAATATCTCCAGATAGAGAAGACTTCAATACTCCCATTAACCTGCACTCATATGACATTCTACAGCTAAAACCCTGCGATAATAGCTTGCACTTGTTTTATTTACTACACTGAACCAAACCAAGCACTCCCAGTGCCAACATTTCTTATAAAGATTTTATTGTTAGCAGTAGTAACCAAGGAACATGAAATAGAAATCTGTCTGCTCAAAGGATTCATTCTGCAAAAGGTACCTTTGCTTTATAACTGTGTAATGAGGAACCATCCCAAGGCCATCCCCTAATGCACCTTTTTCATTTACGAACCTTTCTGTCCATAGCACAGACAATTGACTGGCACAGTCAAAAAGTCAGGATACAATTTTCTAGACGTAAGAATGTATTAATGGTAGGAATAAGAGGCAGGAAATGCACAAATATGACTATGTCCCTGGAGTCAAGACACAGCAGCCTTAAAAGCAATTTGATATTAAAGCTGCTCACCAGATTTGCAGTGCAGCAGAATGCTGCTATCTATCCTGCAGCTATCAGAGCACGTGCTAAACAGTCAGGGAAGGAAATTGAGAGGGAAAGACAATTCTCCACCTAAAAGACATGTTGGTCGCTAGATTGCTAGAAATGGAGGTTCAGATGAAGAACTGCTTCCAAAAATAATTGCAAATCACAGCCTCCCTGTCCCTCCTCTTGCACCCAGCAGCTTGGCAAGTCCTTCCAGCGCAGCAGCATAGCAGCCTGGTCTAGTGAGAGATTTGCCAACCACGGCAATGACAAATCAAATAGACACCAGGTACTGCTGTGATCCTGCCTGCCACCAAATGTGCCTTTAAAATTCCTGAAGCCCTCTGCATCAGTGTTTCCTAACACTGGTATTTTCATTGCAGTGTAGATGCTAAAAACACAAGAATATACTACTGATACATTTGGTGCTAGCAGCTGTGAGTGAAGGAAGTGCTAAACTCCATTGATTTTCTAGAATTCCAGTCCTGAAAGTAACAAAACTGGCATCATGCCCTGTGATGCTAAATTCAGATCAAGAAATACAAAAGTAAAGAGCAGAGACTTCACATGCAAGAGATGCACCCCACATCTTTCAAGATAATTGAGCAGGTTGGAAGCTAAAGACTTTTTTCTTTCACTTATGGTATCAAGAAAAGAATCTTGTCAAGGCAGTTCTAAATATAGTACAAAGCATAAATGTGCCTTCTTCCCTACCTAGAGCATAAATCTATGCTGGAGACATTCCAAAAACAGAGAACACGGACATAACACAAGAGATTTCTTCTTTCATTAACGAAAAGCAACTATTGTGCAGGCTCTACTGCATTCAGGCTACAGAATCCTGATTCCTAGCCTTGCCAGACAGGTCATCATGAAATATCAATGAAATCACAGGCTTCAGCCCTGCAAAACAAAGGCAATAGTCAGGGAATGCTTTAGAAAGAAGAGAACTTGAAAAAGGGCTATAGGACTATAGATTACAGAAGAGATACCCCCTCACCACCCCCTCCTCAGATCCACACTCTATTTCTGCATTAACTCTTTGCTTAGCTACCTCAAGCACTGCAGTATCATTTATGTCTGCTTGAAAACAGACAGATTGTCTATACTGTCACAGCAATTAGAGAAACTGCAATTACAGAAGTTGCATCGTGGCTGTTTTCAGCCCTCTTGTCCCAAAAAAGGATGGCAAAACAGGATGAGGCTACCCTGCAGCTTGCTGTCTCTACAGTCCTCATACTGAGATGGTTGGCTTGTTCGGAGCTGGCCATGGACAGGTAGTTTCACAGACAACACGGGCTACATGGGCATTCCTACAGCCAAACTGAAGTACTGGAAAGCTAAAATATAGTCTGATCCCCAGAGGTGCCATTTTGCAACTTGATGATTAAGGATGATAAATGGGTTTTAGTCCAGAAAAGAATCATAGAGCCTAGAAAAAGCCCAATTATTCCCCTGTCAAACAGCAGGGTGACATGCTCTGGTTATTCTACCAAACTACCAATGACCCTCAGGCATGTGAGCCAAGCTATGGAAACAAACTCGACAATAAGAAATATGAAAGTCCCTAAGCAAACATCACCAGTGAATGCAGCAATGCACCCAGGGCAGAGAGCACCCTCTGGAGATGCTGTTTGCCAGAACTGATTCAGTAACCAAGAATTTGTCTCTTGTTTATGCAAGTTAAAAATCTATCAGTTTCTCGAGATTGAGGAAAAGTGCTGAGAAAATAATAAAAACTGAAATATGGACAAAGCTTATGAACATTGCTTTCTCAAACTGGTAAGAATCAGATATCAAAGAAGCTACAAAAAGACCATCACAAAGATATCCTTGGTGTTCAGAAATATTGTAGGACTGACTGCTTACCCACTTAGAAATCCATGCTCCCATACTCATCCTGCACCAAGCAAGCAGCCTGGGCGAGATGAAAGCTTTTTAAGAATGAGTAAGTAAATAAAAATTCGGCATGCTCCCTCCTCTTTCATTCTGCCCCAGTTAAAAAAAAAAAAAGAGAGAGAGAAAAGAAAAAGAAAGTCAAAGAGATTAAATAAAAATCTGTCATTCAAGCTAACCAGTTCTGCTTTGACAAGCAAAGGGAGCAGAGCAGTAGCTCTCCTGTAAAAACACAGGCTTGGAGAGCTCCAAAGCAGCCAAAAGACTGTGGTCTCTGGCTCTGAATTGCTGCCGCTTGCATGCTGTGCTGCAAGGCAAAGACAGGAACATCAGCAGCTTAAAGGCCAGTACTTGCAATAGAGCAGAGAAAAAGCCTAAGAAGGAATCAAAGTGCACCAGAACTAAACCGCAGCACTCGAATGAAGCCTGATGATTACAAGTTACCTGAAGGCATCTTAATTATAGTAAGAAAAGACTATTTTAATATAGTCAAAAATCTACTCTCCAAGCATTGCATCTATATAACAACAGCAGAGACTCCTGAGGTAGACTCAAGTGAGTCTGCACATCTGCAGTGCACAGCAAAAACCTATTCCTCTGTTACTGTTCCTCTGGAGATGCAGAGCAAGGGAAGAAATGATGGTATACTTTTAAGAATATATATTAAAAATAGRCAAAAAAATCTTTAAGACATAAGTCCCATGAAGCTTAGAGAACAAACTCCCTCCTCCCTGACACAGGCAGGCTTCAAGGCAGATTATTTAACAACAAGATATTAGAAAAATCTTGGCATATTCCATGGTTTGATAGAACAGTGCCCTGAGCTTTGCTGGAGAGTATCCTCTCTTTCTCAGATCCATTCCCCCATAAAGAGCTGGGTGCTATCAAGATAAGGACTTTCTACACCTCTCTCCTG
Source organism: Eudromia elegans (assembly GCA_003342815.1). NCBI lineage: Eukaryota > Metazoa > Chordata > Aves > Tinamiformes > Tinamidae > Eudromia > Eudromia elegans. Next base: position 1,771,125 of record PTEX01000027.1, on the reverse strand, counting down.
TAGCAAGCAAACACAGCTGTTCTCAAATCACAGCTAAAAGAGCCAGATTATAAGAAATGGATTTTGATACAAAAAAGGATTGAAAAATTAAGCAAAGATAATCCAGAAACAGAATACCAAATAACAAGAAAGACTTAGTCAGTAAAGTAAACCTTAACAGTAAGGCTCATGTAGCATCTTAACACTCAAGATTTTCATACAGTATGAATTATTTAATAATGCAAAACAACATTTAAAATCCATATTTGGGGGGGAGAGGGGGGAGAAATCCTCTATTAAAAGTAAATGCGTGGAATTCAGAAAAGTAACCTATTTACGCTTAAGGAAACGAAGCGTTGCCTGTGTGCATGTGTTTATAAAGCGCTCACTATATCCAGCGAGAACGCTGATCAGCATCTGCCCCTGCCAAAGCGCAATGCAAAGCACGAACTTTTGAGAAAGTTGTCACACACACACACACAGAGAGCACGGTCTTAATGAAAAGCCCTGTTGTTCAGGGTCTTGGGAACCTGCTGACACAAAGGGAAGGAATTATGTTGATGAGCTAGCTGCAGGGTTACAGTGGCAGGGTTGTGCCACAATGATGAAGCTCAAAGTGACCCTTGCTATTCACCAAACACCCCCTTGCTCGGGGCCCTGCCACAAACTGGCTGGTAGTGGTTTTGCACAGCCTGGCTGATTCCTTTAATGCGATAACTGCTGCAGCATTTCTGGATGCATTGAGCACTATCACATTTCCAAATGCCAGCAGTACGGAACAGCAATAGGATGCAGACTTCCTGAGGGAGTCTTAGGAAACAATCCCTGTTATAAGTGTGTTCAAAGGACCACTTAATGGGGCTACCAAACATGAGAGACGGAGTCACAGAGAAGTAAGTCAGATCAATACACCCTGGATTACGTTACCTGTGCAGAAGAGAATAAAATGAAAAATAAGCCCACCATCACTACCCCGTGAAAGCAAAAAATCATGTATTATAGAAAAAAAAGTCAATGCAAAGTCACATTATGGAATGGAGAGAAAAGCTGTTCAATGGACAAGATGGATGAGGGGTACAGAAAGTCTAGTTAGAAACAAAGATATATTAAGTTGGAAAAAGCAGTAGCATGAAACTGGTTAATTACATTTTGGGGGTTTGTAAAATGTTATACATTTAATTTTCTTAGATCTACTTAGTTTCATTTTTATAAAATGCAAAGAGAAAGAAAGCTGGAGCAAAAAATAGAAATGAATTGTTGGTAATTTTCACCGAAGTTGTAGAAAAATATGTTTCTGAATAAGACAAAGGTTACAGGTATATGCTTTGATAAACCTCCCCAGTCCCTACATCAGCTAATGAATTCTGATGTTTCAATACATTTAAAAAGGGTTTACTTAACTTTTACAGGTACCATTAACAGCGCACAGAGGAATAATAAGCCGTGCACAAGCTCAGCATATAGGTAGCTACGTACATCTCTGTCCTAAGACAGAGCACCATGCTACACAGGTTCCTGTAGTAGGAGAAATATGCAAACAGTTCAGTTTATTAACAAAAGTGATCAACACTTTATTTCTGTTCTGCTGTCACAGTTAGTATGCTTTAAATTTCAATACAGAAGTTAACCTCACTAATCAGCATCAGTAAGTTTATAAAACAGCAAAGCTTGCAAGCATTACAGTCCAAAAACTCAGTTCTAGACTCTGCCTTGATGTGTTGATTGATTCACAGTTCCTACAGTAAAGATTATTATGATGCTTTTTGAAAGACCTTGAAGTAGCCAGTTTAAAAAGCAGGCAAAGGCTTATTTTTAAAGAAAAACCTCTCTATCCAATATGCTAGAAATGTTTGTGTGATTGAAGTCTATAAATAATAAGGCAGAAAATAGCTTGAACTTTAAAGGAAAACTGTCAAATAAATCAATGCTTCAATCTCTCAGAAGGAGAAAGCTACAGGGTTGCGCAAGGCTGCCTGAGAACCTTCAGATCCAATAAAACAATCAAAACCATTAACTTGTTTTAACCAGCTTCCTAACAGAATTTCAGGCTGAATAAAAGTGAGTAAGATGCGGTGATAGGTGACTGCTTGCACTGTTTCCAAAGGAACTGAAAAGGGGTTTGTGCTGCAGTGGAAAGAAACAGAAAGCGCTTAGGTGAATACCTGAAGCTATGTGTCTTTGTACATTACTGTACATGCAAAACCTCAAACTGGCTAATGCAGAATTATGCAGTAGATACACTGGGCAGAGGCCACAGTACCCAAATACTTAAAAAAACAAAAGAAAAAAATAAGGTATTAGCCCACTCAAGTCCCCCATAACAAAGGATCTTCACCACACTGCAACAAAACTTGCTACTACTTAGAAAACAGTGTTTGAGGAAAACGCTTGTAAATATTTTTTAGCAGAATAACCTCTGCAGAATGCAGTCTACTAGCAAATGGATTGCATTCCCCATTTCCAAAAGCCTGAAAAACGCAGTCCAATTTATGACTGAATTCTTTAGAGGATTTTAAACTGGTGAATTCTGTGTTGATAAAAGTGTTCACAAAGCACTGTATACAGATATACCCTATCCTAAATAATGATGATCTTACCAAAGAACGAGACAAAGAGACCAAAAGAATCAAATCCTCTAACACTGAGCTCTTACAAAGCATTTTCATTCGAGGCTACAGAACTCCCGAGCAGCTATATGCTGCTAAGAAGAACTTCTAATACGAAATAATTTCTAATAAGAAATTCTTTTTCTATATTAGCAGTATATATATTTTCTTTTTCCAGAATAAGTGTCTTCTGAATAGAAGCTTTTAAAAACTGCTCTTAAGCTTTCTTGCCTTCTCATTATCACTGCTGTGCTCTGCTCACAAGGACAGGGCTACTGCAGTACCACCGATGCAGCACTGCTCTTAACGGCAGTTACTGCTTTTGGACAGAGGGAGGGGATTTCTTTATATCCAAGATGAAAACACTTAATAATGTATTTAATAATTTGTTCCACGTGGCAGTAGCAATTTGAACCAAGAGAGTGTTAACTGTTCAAAAGAGGAATAGCACCAAGTGCTCTGAAACTCACAAGTGGTCACGCTTGGGAGGTAGGGGGACACTGGCCTTCAGAGCTGTTTCAAAAAGAGATCTCAAGGGACAAGACACATCAGTCTGGAGGAAAAAAAAAATCTCCAAAACCTGACAGTATTTGCTGGACTCTAAATCCTCTGCTCAAACAGCTATTCCTACCCCTTTCCTCTGTCTTTTCATTCCACTTGAACTACACACTTGCCTCTGCTCCTGCCTTCTCGCCTGACTCATCTCCTTTGTTCACCCTTTCACATCTGTTTACCCTTCCATTTCACTTGTCATTAAAATGGAGCTTCAGTAACAGACTATAATTAACATGACTTCCAAAAGGGTCTCTCTGACCTTGCATCCTTGGCATCAGAGTCCAACCTCAGGACTCTGCATCCAGTCTGAGTTCAGAGTGAAGCCACAGCACTCAAAATGGGCAAAAGGCAGGGAGCTCAGCTAGGGGGCCATGTCTCCATGACAAACTATACAAGAATTATATTTGGCTTGCAGATCTTATGCTCTTGCTTTCCTCCCCTCCCATTTCTTCACTTATTTCCATTACAGACACAGATCTCTGCTTCAGAAAGCCTGCAAACTGGTTTACAAGAGGCTTAGCAAAGTCAGGCTCCTTTGTCAAAGAACAACCACGAATGAGAAAACTAATACCACAAATGATCAACTTTGGAAAAATTACTTTGGCTTCAAGTCAAGCAGCAGATTATTTTCCTTAAACATAAAAGCAGTCTCTGAGCTACAGTGTGCAAGTACCAGATCTGAGCAGTTCAGGTTGCCTGCTGGAGAAAACACCGAGTCGCACTTTAAGGATTTTCAAAAACTTTGTCTCCTCCCAATTGAAGAGTATTTGGAGTAAAGGGAATGAGGACGCCACAATTCGACAAGAAAATGGGACAACTGTCATTTCTTGCAGTGATAGTCACAGTTTGAATGTAACAACTGACCCTTACCTCAACTTTACTTCCCGGATCATGAGTTGCAGCAGCAAAGTAGACAACCTCCTGCACTTCATCCCTGGGCCGTGCAGAGTTCTTCCCAAACACCACCAGCCCCTCTTTAGAGCAAGGGGGGAAGGCTACAAAACAGTAACTTGGGGGAGCTGCAGCCATCCTGGAACAGAAAGGATGAGAGTAACAATAAGTAAATAAATAAACCTAGTGTCTGCTGGTTGAGTAACTGCATGTGTTAGAGAACCACTCAGTTTGCCACCAATTGTTATAGTTAAAAAGCGACACAATTCTTCATGTTTAAGATGGCTGTACAATGACAGTGCAAAACAGGTCAACTCAGACTAGGCTAATCTGGGTTTAGTAACAGGAATTATAGTGATTTTTTTTTTTTTTCACTTAAACATTGTGAAGGCCTAGAGAATAGGAGAAAAGCCAATATGATTTTCCCAAAGGATAGGGAGAGGATATTCTGCACTGGAGCTGTTCAGGAACATATGACCTAGACGTAGATGTTCTGCTGACTCAGACAAGTGCAGAGATGCAGGAGAATTTAAAACAACAGTCTCATCATTTATGTGCAGTTTAAAATTTATAAAAGAGAAAAAGGAAAACATGCATGAGGGATCCCTGAGAGCGTAGAACAGTTTAACAGGAAACAGAACAAAGATCTAGCACACTTAGCACACAAAGCTATCTGCCAGTTCATCTACTCAAATCACAGAGAATCTGAAGCACTAATTGCACTTTGTTTCCTCTGTGGTTTGTCTGCATTGCTGTTAACCTAAAGTTAATTGATTGCAGTTTATTTATGTGAATGCTCTTTAAAATGCTTATAGAGTAGTACAAACATTTTAAGTGTTTATAATGACAACATATTTATTAAAAAAAAAGAGAAAAAAAGTGCACCCTTTCAGGCTTCTAGCACCTGTAGCTTGTCTCACATATGCTTAGAAAAGGGAGAGGCGGAGGGATTATTGCTTATTAAAACAGCATCCGAAACAGATGCCTGCTGAGATCATTTCACAGACCTTATCACTATCACTGTATCAGAGAAATAAAGTCTTCCCTTCCAGGGTACCTTGGGCAGGTAAAAAACATAAATACATGGGGACTGCTTAGACACAAGCTATGCAATCAAAAGCTGGATTCAGACCGCAACTCGAACACAGGGGCTAATTTATGAGCAAAGCACATAAAGTACTGTCATAAGGTGAAGTCTAAACCTCCCCCCCAGCTTTTCAAACACGCTCCGGACTGCTCTAGACACTCACTGCAGTTTCCAGCCCAATGCAAATACCCACAAAACCAGGGTTGGGAGCTTTAACTCTGGTTTCAGCTCAGCTTTCCACAGCAGTTTCACCAGAACAAGAGCTTTTCTCAGCAGACAGCCTAACCTTCCGCCTTCACTTCCATCCTTCCTTCAACCTAAAGCTGGTCTGAAAAAGGTGCTTTGGGTACCTGCAACACAGAAGCTGCTGAATTGCTGGCTGGCTAAGCGGAGTGTATTCTGCTGGTTAGAGCTTTTTCTTAAATTTTTACATTGGAAAAGGGACTTGCCCTGCTTCTAAACTTCAAAGAATACCATAAAGTTTTTACAAAGACATACAACCTGTTTCTGCATATAAGCATACTACTTTTCCTCACCATATTTCAGACTTCTACAATCAGAAACGTCACTATTTTTAATGCTGCCAGTTTATATTAATAATATTTAAAGATTTTTAACAGACCTGTTTTTTATTGCTGCCAGAAAGGACAAGTGACCTAACCTGCAAGAAATATTCACAACAAAGTAGTCAGAAGCAGCATCTGAACAAGGGTCCTCAGATTTGGGTTTAGCTGTCTCATCAGGAAAGAAAGAATATCCTGAGGAGGTGATGCAGTACATGCTGTTAACTTTTCTACATTTTAATGGAGTTGTGGGGAAAAAAAAAAAGTCAGATCAGTCATGAAAACTTTGTTCAGGGTCTAGTTATTGGCTTTGAACAAAAAAAATTCTCAGAAATTACAGCAGGATGAACTGCAACATTTTGGAGAAAGTTAGTAAAATCTCAAATTTCTAATCAGAGAGTTGACACAAATATTTTATCCAGTAATAAATGGGGAGGGGATTTATACAAGAATAAGCAGTCCCCTACACATGCATGAAGGCTCCTTGTATTTCAAAGCTTTACAACATGGTATACTCCCCTCAGCCACTTTATTGAAAAATTCACAACAGGTATGGAAGGAATAGAAAATATTTGTCTTATATGGAAAAAAATGTGAGACCTTCCTGACAATAGTTGCAAGACTTCTTAAATTTGTCTAGGAAATCAGATACTGGACACGAAACAAGTACAGCAGAAGCCTTTAGCATCGAAGTCTTAGAGAATGGTAAGAATTTAACTGGTAGAGTTTACAGTCCCCTAACCAAACAGTTCCATTTTAAGTGCTTAATATACCCTCAACTGCCATTTCAGAGCAGACATCTTTCGAGAGAAAACAGAATCTTATTTTTTGCCTCAAGAAATCCAAAAAATGTTAACGAAAACTAGTTCTATTTAAAAACAAATCAGGTTCAGCCATCCAGAAGATGACCGATTTGACTCTCACAGAATGCAGCAATTCATTATTTGCACAGACTCTTCGCCCCGCTGGTACCAATGTACTTAATTAAGCCCCGGAGCAGACCGAGGCCATTATTCCAGCCTGTCCAAGGTGCTCTTTGCAGCGGTCTCCACAGCCGTTTTCCTGCTGCTGCTCAGACTAACACGCACCAACGGGGCAATAGTTTCCAACTCGCCACTGCTGCCTCTTGGCAAGGGGTAAAATAGGACGGAAGCATCAAAAGCGCCTCATGGAAGGCTCCCTCGATTGAAGGGTCAACCCCAAAGGGCAGCAAGTGTTGCGAAGGTAGCGACAGTTTGCAGACATTTCCATGCAGTGCAATGCTGTGTCCCTGAAACCCACGGGAATGGCTGGTTTGAGAGAGGTGGCAGCAGCAACTCTGCACAGCTCCTGCCGAGCTCGCGGGAGGAGAAACCCGAGGTGCTGCCGGAGCAGCCTCCAGCTTCCCGGATCCCCAGCTCCACGTTCAACACGGTACGTGGGATGGGAAGCTTCTAACAAGAACTCCTCATAGGAAGGGCTCCTGCCCTTCCCTGCAAGCCGAGGTTGCTTCTCGGGAAGAGGCTGCGCAGCCAAACTCAGCAGCACTTTACAGAAGGACCCAGCTCAGTGAGAGGGATCAAATGGCACGTCCTATTTTACCAATAAAAGAGAAAGTTAACAAATGTCCTCAAAGCAGGGAGCTACCCGGGGAACCTAAAGCTCTAAGCACCAGAAATATTTTCTGAGGGGTGGGGGCAAAAAACCAGTCATATAAATAGAGGGACTGCAGCCAAGGCTTCTACCTCAGCACAGCACTGGCCTTTTCAGGCGGCCTGTTACTGCATCGATGCTGCGAACAGCCCCTATATATATTATAGTTACGTATTCTGTAATTGATGGGGTCGGCTACCCCACTTCCCCAAGCTCACGCACTGATTTTCTCAGAAATAACGGAATTTACCCAGTTTGGTTTTTTACCACAGCGTCTCCCTGGCTCGCCCGAGGAGACTGAACGCAAGCCCCGCATCCCGGACTGTGGGAACCTTGCGCAAAAGCGGCTTTCACGCGCTAAAAACGCGCGGGGACCTGCCCGGGTGGCCCCTGCCCGCGGAGCGGTGCCAGGCGCGCCGCGAGCACGGCGGAGCACGCGGCGACAGACGCGGACGGGCAACGGGAGGAGGGCGGCGAAGCCCGCAGCGGGGCGGCAGGTGAGCCCGCGCGCCGGGGCGAACCGCACGCCGCCGCCCCGCAGCCGGGGGCGACCCGGCGCCCCCATAACGCGACACGAACGAAGGGCGAAGCGGCGGGGCCGGGCGGGCGCTGCCGCCGCCATGTTCCGCGGCGCGGGGGCAGGTGCGCGCAGCCTCGCGGGGCGCGGCGCGGGGGCACCGGGGACGCGGCGGTGAGGCCCGCGCAGCCCCGGCACAGCCCGGCGGGGACGGCAGAGGGGGAAGCCGCCATGCAGCGCCGTGCCGTGCCCGCGCCGCCCGTCTCCGCTCCGCTCCGCTCCTCACCTCTCCGCTCCGCGCCGCTCCGCAGCTCCCGGCGCCCCCGCTCCCGCGCTGCGCAGCGCGGCGCTCCCCGGCGGCGGC
>PTEX01000027.1:1743670-1762780 GCA_003342815.1 Eudromia elegans | reverse complement strand
GGGACGGGCGCCCGCCCGCGCTGGCAGCCGAGGCGTCGAAGAGGCGGGTGTGCGGCCCGGCGGCCATCGGCACGGGCCGGGGCGGCCTCTCCGCGTCTCGGGGCGCAGCCTGGCCGAGGCGCCCGGGCCGAGGGGGTTAGTCCGCTCCGCGGGCCCCTGTTGTGGAGTGAGTGATGGCGGTTTCGGTAGCCCGGCCGGGCTGATCTGAAGCCGGTGCTCGGGCTCGGTGCTCTGGATCAAAAGCAAGGCTGACCCGTAGCGTCCTGGGGCACTTGGTGGCATTTGGACAAGGCCTTTGGTTTCCCGGTTTGCTCTCAGAGAGGAGTTTGTTTTGCGACATTAAGAATAGGTGGGGGAAAGGTCTGGATATCCCCTGCTTAAAACATCTGATGGAAAGGTGGCTTGGCTCAGTGTTGGAAAGCTGGGAAGTTTATGCCAGTGAAGTGGAAAGGAGTTAAGTGTAACAACCCAAACTCCTTGGACGATGTGCGTCATACACAGGCWGCCTGTGGAAATCAAAAAGATGGGTGATGAAAAGTGCAGGTGCAGTGAGAAAGGGTTTCTAAACGGTGTCCTATAACACACCACTTAACATTACCCATATTACTCAGATGACTAAGTCTGTTCTGCTAATTACCCGAGAGATGATTATGGCTGAGTACAATGTACCTAAGAATTATTAGGCTGTCTCCAGGATGATTWCAGACTGCTGGAACAGAAATCTCGGATACTTGCCCTCTGTGCAAGCTGCCACGGACAGCATAAAGCGGCGAGGACGAGTGGGTAGAGCATGGCCCTGGGAGGAGAGGGACCTTGGTGGACAGCACGTGGCCATAACTCGGCTTTAGGTGACTCTTGTCACCTTATGGCGATTGAACTACCTCGTAAATGAGATGGGGAGAGCGTTTACGCACAGCTGCGTCTTCRAAATCCTTGAATGGAAATCGCTGTGTAAATAGAAAATACATAATTATCATAATTAGAACAAAGCTGTAACAATAACCTGTTGATTATTTGCATTTTTTCTATAATAATATTACAGCAGGATTTAAGGCTATTAAAAAAAAAAAAAAAAAAGGATGCTTTTCTTGCAAAAGGTGAGTTCTCAGAGGGATGAGAAGTCAGGGATGGAAAGCAGAAAGAACACATCTCTAGAGAACACARAGCCAAAATACTTAATGCTTCATGTATGAAAGGAAGAGATTGACAGCAAATATAGCAAATAGTGTTTGAAGAGAGGATACAGCTTAATGCAGAGAAAAACAACATCAAAATGCTGAAATTACGTTAGGAAATCATAATAGGTATTTAGGAAATGGTCATATGGCCAAAGATTCCCTTTTGTTTGTATTCTTTTTTAGCATTTAAAGCCATTGTCTYAGTCTTGTCCTGCACCCTGATGGAACACTGATTCAGAGTACATAAGAATCAGATGAACTGTGGCTGTATAGAGCAAATTTAGGTGGTTCCTTCCACTAAACTTAAAGGATTTCCATTAAGTGAATGACAGGGACGAGAATTTCTCCAACACAGAAGAGTTCATCCTGTCTAATGTTGAAAAAGCCCTGCAAGAGCCCAGGATGACAATCATGTCATAGATCAATAAAGTCAGCTGATGATGTAGAGCAAAGCTCAAGAACAAAAAAGTGTCAATGGTCAATATAATGGTAATTTAGTTAGTTAGTTAGTTAGTTTGGAGACTGGAGCAGAGACTTTAAAGTACTACTCCCACACAGGAGACAGCCTCATCTGAAAGAGAAAGGGTGGCAGGTGCAATATTCCAGTGTAAACTGAGATGGCACCTGCTGGGCTCAGTGAGAACTCCAAATGATAAAGATGAAAGAAATCCTAGCTGCAGCCCCTTTATCCCATTATCCCGTTGAAGATTAATCTATGTAAATGTAAACGGCTGCAGCTGTACGTAAGATGTCACTGGAGGCACAATGGCAGGCTTGAATGCCCGGCTCTTACTCATGCACCAAAGTAACTCATTTCTCTATTATATAAAATGACATAACGGAGCACAACGGCGTAGCCTGTGTCACAGGGCAGAAGGAAGGGGGACTTTGGGCTTTTCAGAGCCTTGAAACCTGTGAAGCCCAGCACTGAAGCACACAACCGAGCTGTCCTATTGCCTACACAAAAAGGTTAACCATGAGATTTAGCAAAGACTAAGCAAAGACATCACTGTGTTATTTCATCTTCATCATTTTAATAGTTTATTATATAATCTGTGACCACATGTTTTATTTTCATAACCATTAAGGGTATTACAGGACATGTTTATTATTATTATTGGCTTATGAAATCCGTGGACCTTGATCTTCTTTAATAGGTTAGGAAAGCATTTATAACAATGAGGCTAAAGTACTTGACAACAGAGTAAGACCCATAATAATAATAATAGAGAAGATGGGTGGAAGAAGGAAATTTGTCATCCCGAGAAAATAAATGGGTGATGATAAAGAAGAATCAGAAGTAGAGACRGCAGCATTCTCTCCTTATGCAACAATCCTGTTAATCTTCATACATGCTAGCACTGCTATGATGCTGCCTGTACAGCAGTGCTTGTACCAGACCAATAAATGGTAAAGAGGGTCAGATTTCTCTGTGCAGGAAATCAGCTAGAGTCCAATTATGGTATATTTTTAAGTAGTGCAATTTCTATATTGTTTCTCTTAMTGAAGAAGTTCTATTAAAATTTAAGCATAGTGTTTTTTCTCAGCTTAGTGTTTTTCATAAAATTGTGACAACTTAAGCATTGAGGCATAGAACAAAAGTGTTGCGGTGTTATACAGGCGATACAGGCATTTGTAAAGGTGGTTGCATACACGAAGCAGCTTTATATCCTATGGTACTGTGTCATGCCTGAGTAATCCACGTGTAAATTGCTGCAGACTGAATCACAGCACTTAGAGATGAAAAGATTGGACAGTAGGGGAAGAGACAGCAATTGCCACTACGTGATTTATCAGCCATCTGATGCCRCATAGACAGCGCTCGTTCAGCAGAGGTTACAGCTTTCTGGTTAGTGACTACAGCAAGAGGCCTGCCGAGCACGCTGGAAAGCCAGGCTCGCGCCAGCAACCTTCTCACCTCTCGCGCACACCACGTGCCAGGCTGTGGCGGCAGTAACACGTCCTTCCGAGGCTCGATACCAGAATCGCAGAACGGCTGAGGTTGGAAGGGACCTCTGGAGATCATCTAGTCCAACCTCCTCCTCCAGCTGGGACCCCTAGAGCATGGGGCACAGGGTGGCATCCAGGTGGGTTTGAAAGATCTCCAGAGCAGGAGACTCCACAGCCTCTCTGGGCAGCCCGTTCCAGGGCTCTGTCACCCTCACAGGAAGGAAGTTCTTCCTCACATGGACGTGGAACCGTCTGAGTTTCAACTTGTACCCATCACCCCTTGTCTTATCACTGGCCACCACTGAGAAGAGTTTGGCCCCCTCCTCCCTCCATTCTCCCCTCAGGTGAATACATACTGATCATCTCTCAATCTTCCCTTCTGCAGGCTAGACAGGCCAAATTCACTTAATCTTCCCTTATAYGATAGATGCTGCAGTCCCTTAATCATCATTGTCACTCTGTGCTGGATCCTCTCTAGAAGCTCCACATCCCTGTTGTCCTGGGGAGCCCAGACCTGCATGCAATAYTCCAGGTGCAGCCCCACCAGAGCTGAGGAGAGGGACAAGATCCCCTCCCTCGACCTGCTGGCAACGCTCTGTTTCTGGTGCAGCATTTTCTGGTATATAATTGCTCTGCTTTCTGGGTGGTAGAGGGGGTAAAACTTGGGAAGCTTTCTGTTTGTTTAAATAAAAGTCCTGACTCCGGACTCCAGAAAGCCCTCAATGATTAAGTCACTTTCATCATGTGCAAAAGTAGTAGGTACCTACARTTTGGAAGGGATCTCTGATAATAGAAATACTTTAAACTAAAATGAAAAAATCAAATTAAGACAAAAAGGTCCTTTTGGTTCCATCAYTTCTGAAATAATAGGAGAAAAAACAGATAATTTAAAAACATTAGCCACGGCTGCGTGTTTCTTTCTCACTGATGAGCCCAAAGTTACATAAATAGCCTTTTCCACAGCACACAACCAGAAAATAGTAGTTAACAGGCAGTGGGGAAAAATAAAAAAGCTCTTCAAACTGTATGGAACATTTCACAGTTCAAGGAATAGCTGAGTGTGCTATTTCTTGCATATGCAAGTTAATAAAGAAATAGCAGCAAACAATTACCCAGCACTTTTCAGACTTCCTTACTCCAGCTATGGATATCAGCCAGGAAATTTGGATTCCTATTCTCTCCCCACTGCYACTGCATGCCCAAGTATAGATTCTTCTATTAGAAGATATAGATGCCTTCTATTAAGAGGAACATCACTAGCCTTATCTTTCTAGGGAATTACCAAGGTCAGAGTTGCTAAGAGCAAAATCCAGCAAATCAGCATTTTCTTTAAGCCGTTKGCTATAGCTGTATAGATTCTATACCCAGAGATGGACCACGGGTCACTAATAACATTTTACTTAGGGTGTAAGGAATGAAAAGTTGCTCTTTTAAAATATATCCCAATGAATTAAAGAGACACACTATTTATTCCCAGAGAGACAGTGGTCAGACACAAAAGAAACAGGTATTTGTTGTTCATCTTGCAGGGAAAGAGGCAGAAACAGAATCAGCTGTTTTAAGRAAACTTCAGTGTCAATAAAATGTAAGAGGATGGGACTGATTTAATGCTTTCAGTCTGAATGTCAGCCGAGGAATCAATTATCCTGTGTCATTTAATCTTCTTAAGCAGGCCATCAGGCAACCAGAAGCTAGAAGCATTCAATCTAATATGAAGAACAGCTCTTGATGACAGTGAGCATCAGCCTCACAAACTGTAAAGCAGARGAAAACATACATGGGATGTAGGGAACCCTAAAGGGCGGCCTGCACTGACACCCAGCAGCCAGATACTAATACTTACAAAGGTGCTGTGTTCATTATTATTTACTTAACAGAYACGCATAGCAGTTACAAGCAAAGGAAAAAAGTGTAACACATGCTGGCAGTCACGTACAATCCTTCCAACCATGCACAAGGACAGTAAAAGCTCTGGGACACAATTTCTCCCTGTTGCTGCTAACACAGGTCAGTACAGCCCTTGCAGCTGTATTGCACGAGGGGAAACAAAGAGAGTTTAGCAACAGGGAGAACTTACATCTAGAACTGGCCCCCCAGCCATAACGTGTCAGTAATGGGATTTTTTTTTTTTTTTATTGTTAACAAGCCCAAAAGTTTGTAAAATAAATCAACAGAGGTTTTGGTGCATCTCCAATGAAGGTCCAACCCAGCTGGATGATTCCTAGCCCAGGCACCAGGGCCTTCAGAAACTGCACACAAAATTATCAGATATGTTGATGTCCTTTAGCAGCAGATCTCTCGGCTGAACTGAGCTGTGAACATTTCCTCTCATTCAGGCTGGCAGAGCACCACAGGACCTGCAGCTAAACCCATGTGCTCTGAGGGCAGAGCCTCCCCAAAGACAGTAGGAAGCTGAGGAGGCTCCCGGCCAAACACCCCTCAGGGCCCCAGAGCTGAAAGCGACTGCTCCTGCCCCTGAAACGGATACAGAGCTTCCTACCGCGTTCCCAGCTAGCTGTTCTCGAGTGAAACTGTCGACATAATCAAGCACAAATACAAAAATAGAAGCAGGATAACTAAGGAAAGACTATTATTTTGTCGAAGAGGTTTTTTTCCCTAYGTACTGGGGGAAAACTAGGGCACAGGCTGGTAGGCATCACGATTAACTTTCGGAGAGGATAAAATTATCCAGCTTTAAAAAAATATAAGCTGTTTTTGTCTTTTTTTTTTTTTTTCCCCTCTGTTACCAGAAATGATTCCCTGCTGAGGACACCTGCACTTCTTTTTCCTGAGGCTATGACCCTGATGGATTTGACTGCTGCTTAAAAACACAATGTTCCTATCCTGACTACCTCACCACCTCTGGAAGTCTGAATTCTGGTAGTAGGCATAAAATCCATATAGAAACTCTTAGAGGCAGTGATTTCTAACCAAACCAGATCACTATCCAGCCTTATAACTCGTGTTTTCCAAGCCTTTCTCTATCCAATACGCACAGGACATGGTTTTGCTTCCTAAATCCCTTGCATTCCTCCCATTGCTCAGGTCACTTCCATCATCTCTCACTATTCTTCTCCCAGATTTACCCCTCTACTCGGAACAAACTCCATCACGTTGGTACTGGCATTTCTGGATTGACAGACAGACTTCCATATATCTAAGAGAAGAGATTCTGGGTCTGGGCAGCACATGACAAAGACAATTGTAAACTAAAGACACATTTGTACCACATTTTTGTATTTGGCAACACGCCTTGGGGCATTTTGGTTCCAAATGTCACAAATAAGAGACTACRGTAGCCATTTATTCGACACATACTTAACACTGCAATGTTTTGACCTGTGCCATGCACAGTGCTCACCAAAATGGGTCCATCTGGGGATGCTGCTGACAGCACAGGGAGAGAGGCTCCGAGGAGCAGAGAAAGACTGAAGATCTGGTAATATTATTCTTTTAGTTTCCAGAACTGTTTGCCTTGTCAGTTKTTCTCAGAAAAAGAAAGCTTTAAAAAACATTTCAGACTACAAGCACCAGTCCTGACGCATTGCCAGGAGGTATCTTGTGTCATTGCTTTGCATATCAAACATTTTCAAATAAAATGAGTTCTGAAGGCTGCTCCTGCACCTACAGGAGGCAGCGGCTCCCTCTGTAACTGGCAAGTCACAGCTCTGAACGACASGCTGCAGCTCTAGAGAGCATCAGCAGGTATTTTCCTATGTAAAACAATAAAGAATGCTTGAAGCAGGGTATAAGCTGCAAGTGGAACAACCCTGGAGGTGCTCTTACCGCTGTTTTGAGCCATTTTTACCTTAAGTGCTGCGTTTTACAGACAAGAAGGCGCGGCGTCGCTTCTTCACGGGAAAGGCACATTGTGTGCCCAAGCTGGCAGAAGTGCCGCAGAGCGGTGCCGGTGCTCCCTCCCACATCCCCCAGGGAAGCACAGCACACACAACCAGCAGCAGCACAGGCAGCATGATGTTTCTACCCCAGCAACCCCCTCATCTTCATAGGCTTTGATGATAGCAAGGGGTAACACAGCTGAAGCAGCTTTTCAGCCCTGCTGGCGATTAAGCACTGGTGAAAGCAATGCTTAGTTCAAGTTCAGAAATTCTGCACAGCTACCGAGAAAAGCACCAAGAAAAAAAACCTCCTCACCTCCTCCAAATCTACGTGCAGTGCACCAGGTAAGCATCCACGTACTCCAGCTTTAACATACTGCTGCCATTTCTAAATCCACTCGCACAAGTTTATAGGAAGTTATTTTTATAAAATGCTTTAAAAAAATCTAAGTAGAAATATTATTACGCATYATTATGTTTCAATAATATCCACTGACTCCCATTTAATACAACAGAAACAACACTTGGCTCTCACTGCACACATGCAGTGGGATCCCTTACTTCAGCTCACCTGTTTAAATGCTTGGTCAGGAGATCAGTGCCAAGCTTTCTTCCATGCTTTTATGGTTTCATTTCTAAGCCAGATGTTCAGGCAGCTTTGATCAATACCAAAAACTGATCTAAAAACTCAACAGACCAAATCCAAGCCTCAACTCCTCCCTCCCAAGCAGCACCCACCCCACAGTTCCTCTTCTGCTGGGCCAAAAACCTGCCAGTCCTATCCCCGTCATCCTCCTTATCCAAGGCTATACTTAGTTCCCTAGGCTCCCCATGCGATTAATGGGAAAATACAAATGCCTCAAAGAGTGATGCTAAGAGGGATGTAATGTGATGAGTATAAATGGGATGAATCTTACTCGGCATCCCTGTAATGTGGAGCAACTTCTGCTCTGGGGACTGCAGCGGAAACTGAGACACGAAGCACAGAATGAATACACAGCCTTGGGAGAGCTGAAGTMAAGCAAGCTCCAAGGATAGCAAGTGATGGGAAAGCAGGGGGGACTAAACGATGTRTAAGTAGAGATAAATATGGAGTGATAGTCCATTATTTCCATAATATAAGGGTCAAGACAGGCAACAAATTTAAAACAAAAGGAAGTATTTTCATACACAATTCTACAGTGAAACTCACCATCAGATAATGTTGTGGAAGTAAACATGAGAGGGTTCAAGGAAAAGGGAATAGAAAAGTTCTTGAAATCAAGAATATGTGGCCACAACTATCACGTCAGATAGTTACGTAAACCACAAAACAACAGATGCTTAAATGATGACTTCCCTTTACCCTCATAAAAATAAAGAATAAACCTACCAGGAAACCACTCCAAAAGCCCACTAGATATTCAAGCTCATTTTTACTTTTTCCTGACAACAGTCACTAGAGAATGTTTGGGAGAGCAGAGACAAGGTTCTGTTGCCAGGTCCTGACACTGCCACACAAAGCTGAACAAAGCAGCCTCCTCACACTTCTTGCCCCACTAGAGGGCATGGAGAGCAGTTTGCTCATCTGCCCTGGGAACTCGGATTGCACTCTCCCTTGGTGACACTCAGCTTTAGCACCTTCTGCTACTCTGTTTCCCAGGGCTGCATTTGTCCTGCACCCTTCTACAGCCTCGAGCAAAGCTCTCCCGCAGAAGCTCTCATCTTGGAGCTCCTTTTGCCAGACAATGCCAGGACAGGCAAGATCATCCACGTACTGCAACTCAACTTGTTGTTTTTCAGGTTACAGGATTTCCTAGAATGTTACTGACATGGGGAAAAAAATAAAAGCAAGCAAACAACTCTGACATTTAACTCCTACTTTGTTCACATCATTAAAAAAAGTGCACAATTATTGCCACAGTTGGTAACRTACTCCCTTTAGAAGAACAAAATGAGCAAGGAAGAGTTTTGTACAGCTTTGTATCAGATGCTAAGCTGCAGGAAGAGATGCAGATGCTTTCTAGTGAATCTTTCAAAAAAATCTTCAGAAAGTGATTTAGGCACACTGCCTTTCAAGCAGTGACTTACACAAAAAAACAAGGCCAAGTAATTAAGTTATGCATTAAGGACTCCCTAGAAATGACTTCAACACATAGGCACACACACAGACAGAAAGGCACTGAACTGGATTTTGATTTTCACAATGTTTGATATCTGGAAAGTTTGTTCCATTTCTGAAAAATAAGTTAATACAAAAGTTTTTTTAAAAAAATTATATGCACATCTGCTGCACAGAGGTATGTTTCCGTATTTTAAAATAGCTTAAACATTTATACAAAACAAACAAATTCTCTTTAATATTAAAAAACCTCTTTTTTTGCCACCAGCAACTGTCAGCTTGAAAACATAAAATCAAGATGAGAGAACCAGACAGTCTTCAAGTCACTGCCATTTCTGCATCATAAGAAATTATGCAACATTTTTCTACAGCTCATCATGCTTGTAAGTGAATTCCCTTGCAGAAATAAATCCATCAYTGTCTTCATCTTCTTTATCAAATATGTCTTCCACCAAAGCATCATGCTGGGTATCATTTACCACTGCTCCATGCTTTTCAAATTCTTTCTTCAAATATATTTTCACCTATTGCACAAAGGTTGAGTTAATATTTGGCAAGCTTATGAAAGAATTGCACTATTGTAGTGTAAGAAAGGGCCAGTCAATTTGGGATAGTAGTATTAGAAAATAGCTACACTCCTTCTTAGGTCACTTTCAAAACAATTTCCATTTTCAAATTTCAAAACTGATTTYGTAGCGCTGTTCAGAATCTTTAGTAATAGGAGGTGATACTAGCAAATAAAGCCCTTTCTTTAGTATCTCTGATTGAAAGATAAGCAAAGGAGAGGGAGATGGAGAAAACTGGAAGGCAACAACCSCAAGGCTCATGCCACTCCATTCCACCATAACGGTGCAGCAAAAGCTTCTAGGGCATCTTCTCATTCATGGAAAGCGTATTAACAGTTAGCTAAACAGCTCCTTGCTCCCAGATACCTATCCTGTGCATAACTAACTGCCTTAGGTGCTCTAATATAGCACATATTTGTGCTATATTAGCACATATATTGCAGAGCTGCTCTGTGGATCATAAGTATTGCCTGAACAGGAKTGACCAAGTGACAGAGTGAATTGCAACTTGCATATGTGCATACCACTTGACACTTCACCTAGTGTTAAAATCCAACTCTAAGCATTCAGATAAGTTTAGCTTATCTTCTCCTGTCCACTATCTCATCCACCTCACCCTGTAGGGCTGTTAGTGACAAAAGTAACCCACTTACCTCTTGCTTGGATAGCTTCCAGTCATCATTAAGATCCATCTCTTGGAATGACTCATGAGATCTTGGTCCATTCCTAATTTCTAAAAGGTCAATATTGAATATCAGCGTGCTCTCAGGTGGAATTTTTCCTGCCCAAAATATTAAACATGGAGACAAGTTAAAGACAACTACACATTTAGCACCACACAAAAGCCAAATGACTGAGTAAAGTTCTAGTCTCACTTAYTTTGAAACACTGCTCTTTGAACTACTGAGGCTAGTATCTGCAACAACAAGCACTGTGACTACTTCAGACTGYAGCCTGTGGTCCAAGTAGCCCCTAAGGCACACAGGCAGGTTTAAATTTGAATAGTTTTRACAAAGACTACTAGCCTTTGCATTTGATGCTCTGCCACTGAGGGAATAAAACAAACAAACAAAACACTTTTCTGTGGAAAAAGACAAACAGGCTGAAACGTCTGTATCCTGCAGCTGTTAGGACTGCTTCCCCACATACTAAGTAATTCCAATTTCTCATATCCTGGTTTTACAACTGTGTGTTATTCCTTCTTGTTAAYGACTGAAATTAATGAGGCCTTTTAGCACATCACTTGCCCCCACTGTATGCAGAGGCAAATATACTTCCACATTGGCTGACAGCACTCCAAAAATATTCCTACACCTTGAAAAGACAGACAGAACAACTAATCCTCACATGCTATTGTGGAGCTATGCTGTTAAATATACCATGAACTGCAGTAACTGGCAGGTTTTGGATTTACGTTTTGAAGAAATAGGCAGATACTTCTGGATATACTGCCCACAGTAACCTCCTCAGGGTCTGGCACACAGGTGGTATTTCTGAGGGTTGCAAAACAAGGCATCTGATTCATCGTTCTGGTCAGTCAGCAATCAAGGCACCAGGATAGGGGCTAGTAAAGTCCTGTGTGTTCTGAGGAAGCGTGGAGAAAACAAAATAATTCTGTCTGTCTTCCAGGGCATCACTTGAAAATAGCAACATTCAGACAAATACTTCAAAGTCTACCTAAAACAAGTAGTTTCTTAAGCAACCAGCAACATTCACTCTTTCAAAGTTTCTGCCTTAAACGTGTGGGGCTTGCAAGACTTTGAGAACTAATTGTAGTGCTTTGCACATTAGTCCAGGCAACTAATTCTCTAATATTATGTCACTAGGTGAATACTGAGTTTGTTTTTTTTTTTTTTTTKTGAGTAGAGAAACATAAAGCTATGTCCCAYACACAGACAACTGTCTGTCTACAAAAAGTTTCCTGTTCCCTACTGGACACAAAATTGCTTCAAATATAGCATTCCTGTGTTCACCACCTAACCACTTGCTGAATATTTCTGTAAAAAGCAAGTTTGTGAGAAAGAGTACCCGTCTCCTTCGATTTCTCTTACTTTATAGAACTTGCCTGGAAAGTTTGAAAACCTGCTAACCTCTTAGACCAGAACAAATAACAGTAAAATACAAGGATAAACACATTAAAGGAGATAACTTCAGGCATCTTACCTTTCCCCTCTTTTCCATAAGCAAGGGAGGGTGGGATAGTCAACTTTCGTTTCTCTCCCACACACATGTCCTTCAAACCTTTATCCCAGCCTTTGATTGCTTCCCTTATGCCAAGTGTAAACCACATGGGCTGACCGTTGTTATGCTTGTGGCTGGAAAAGAAGGGAATACAACACCTAGTCTTTGAACAGCAAGCTATGTATTAGGAGCAGACAGAAAACAAAAACAGCAGAGAGTTATGCAATAAAAAAAACCCCAAAAAACAAAAAACAAACAAACAAAAAAAAACAAACAAAAAAAACCCACACTCACTCAGCACCTTGGCATTTCTTAAATGAAAGAAGATCAAAGCCTTTAAAATCTTTGAACTTATGGCCTGCATGACACCATTACTAAATAAAACAGCATATMCAGGGCATGCATGACAACACTGAGCCACCTGTATCCCACCCTTATTTCCCTGATCACTCATTTCCACAGACTACAAAAGCAACCCTGCTTAAAACATACATTCAAGGCTCTGTGCTTCCTCAGTAAACTGCAAATTGAGACCAGTTTCCAGATTTTGGCCATGTTTACAGTTTACCCAATTCTRTGCACTTGGCAACATCTCTTTTGAAAACAGTTATTAGGGGGGAAAAAATGTGTACACAACAGAGTTAGAAGAATAGAAATAAATACATGCAAAACACTTGGCTTGAAAGAGGCAGCTCTTCCCTCTGTTCTGGTTTCACCAGGTGGTGACACAACAGCTACCTCCACTGTAGCGGCAGTAGCTTAACTACAGCTGAAAGCTCCCATTACCAGTCATGCAAGAAAGGTGCTCAACAAGGAAACAGCACTTACAGAAGTTAGCCGTGAAAACCTAGATTGTCACTAGAACTCCTTTTAGAGAGGCAGGTTAGCTACAAGAGAAAATTAGTGAGATTTTAGTTTAAATTGCCTACAAAAGAGCAAACATGCAAAACACAGCCCTTTAGTATGTTTTCTACAAAGCAGACTTCAGGCATGGTCTGTGCAAACTTTGAGTGTTTTGCCGTCTCCCTCTGTTAACACCGAGTTGATGCTTACAGGAAAGGCAACATTAGCAGGTCTTTATAGGCTCTTAAACTCCTTTGAGTATCTTGTTCCTACTTACATCACCTGGTATGCTGACTTGCCTGCTCTAGGGCAGGTGAAGAAGATGCCATTTCAGCACTGACACGGTACCATTCTACAAGTACCATTATGCTAGCAGCTTTAGAATTTTTTTTTTCCTTTTTTTTTTTTGGCCTGAACTAGAGGCAAATGTGTCCTCCAGAGGTTTTCCTGAGAAACTAGAAAGCAATTTGTAGACAGCACAATGTATGCACCTAACAAACCACTTGCACCATAACAAAACATATGTCTAAGTTGCTAGAGAGGGTGTCTAAGAGAGTGTCTATCACCCCCATTCAAAATATATATACATATATATATATAAACCGCTTAAAGAAGAAAGCAGAAGCTAAATGGATTTAGCTTAGAGCCTCACTCTGGCAACGAGATGAACTTTGCGTCGCTTTTATTTTCTCCCTCTCCACCCACCCCCCTATACTCTCAGCACACATACGCAGGTATTTGGGGTTTATTTTAAAAAAAATGTAACTTTAAAACACAACCGTGTTTCAACACCGTTTTGTAGCATGGTCACAGGTCACATCGTGTGGCTCTGCCTGAAGAGGTACTCACAGAAGAGATCACCATATATATAATACATATATAAATGTATGCTCCAGGTAGGGATATATATGTATATTAAACGCGCGCACCTCTAGCTCCAAGGCAAGGCTCCCAGAGCGGGCGACTTACGTGGAGTGGAAGAGGGAGCCATCCCTCTCCAAGAAGCCCTCGTAGTGCACGAGCATCATGTCCCCCCACTTGCTCCGGCGGTGGCACAAGAAGGGCTTCTGCAGCACCTCCACCTTCACGTCGGCCGCAGGGATGAGCGCCGCGGCCGCGCAGCCCAGCACGGCGCCCAGCAGGGCCGCGCGCAGCGCCGCCATCGCCGCCCGCCTCAGCGCCGCCGGGCCACCATCCCCGCAACGGCCCTAACGGCTCCCCGCAACCGCCCAGCAAACGTGGCACCAGCCCGCGCAACCTGGCAGCTGCCGGCTTCAAAAGGGGGCAGGATCAGGGCGAGATGCGCCWTTTGATTGGCTCGCCTAGGAGTGAATATAGCAGAAGCAGCAGCCCACTGGGGSGCGTCCTTGTCTGTCTCTGGCCTGRCCAATCGCCATCAGAGCTGTGCTAGGGATTCTGCGGAGGCGGTGGGCGGGCCCGGGCGCTCCAGGAAGCGAACGTTAGCGAGCTGGGGAGCCCCACACAATAGAGCCGGCTCCTGCTGGCTACCCATTGGGCAGCGCCCGGCGGGAGTGCGCGCTCCCATTGGCTGCGTGAGGCCACCTGCTAGCGGAGGTGCGGCCGGCACCTCCCGGCTCCCGGTCGTCCGTCACGTGGGTTGCGATTCTCAGAGCCAGTTGCGCTCCCGTAGCGCGGCGGGGCCGTTCCTCAGAACGGCTCCTGCGCCACGAGCGTGGCGGCGGGGCCGGGGCGGGCCGTGGAGGAGGGCGGGCCGGCGGGTGGCGCCCCGCCATGGCCCTGGGCGCCGGCGGCGCCGTAGCGGGGCTGTAGCGGGGGCGGCGCSGGGCGGCGCTGCCGGGGCCCGGCCGCGCTGCATGGGGCCGCCGCCATGGAGGGGGTGCTCTACAAGTGGACCAACTACCTGAGTGGTGAGTTGCTGCCCGGCCTCAGCCCCAGCTTCCCCGGGGAGCGAGGGGGTCGGGGGGCGGTTTCCCATAGCGGAGTGGATTTTGAGAAGTTAGGGCTGCTACGCTGATGGATTTGTATTTCTAAATATCATATTGATTTTGCATGCAAATGCATGCATTTTTTATATATTATATATATGTATGTGTGTGTGTATATATATATACACAAATAAGTACCTATTAGTTGTCGAGGTCAGGCCGGCGCGGGCCTGGTAGGACAGCGGTGCCTCTCAGCCCCGCAGTGGCACCGCGTGCCCAGCAGCACGCAGCCAGGTGCRGCCAGGCCCCTGCCCTTCCTGCTCTTATTGCCGTTTATTTCTTTATGGCTGCGTTGCAGAGCTCCCCGGGATGCGAGACCTGCGATACCCGAGAGCTCGGCACGGCTCGGGACAGCGGCTTTCACGGGGGGACAGCTCTTCTGTGCTTTGTGCCTTCTTTTTTGTTTGGTTTCTTTGGTTTGTGGATTTTTTTTTTTTTTTTCAATGCACATGGGTCGTACCCACCAGGAAACTTTTCGTYRTGCATCCCTGYGAAACTGCAGGCTTTGTTGCCTTTCTRTGGGATCGCTTCTGCGCATGCTGGGGTCCCCAGCTCCTCAGAGCTGGAGGTATCAACGTTAAGTTGCACRTGGGTGATTTGGGTGAAGGTGCGTACAAGAATAAAATAAAATGCAGGGGCTGCCCTGCTCGCTGTGGGCCCGGACCTGGCATTTTTCAGGTCCTCCTGCTCCTACAGGCCCTCTGTTCCAGGCTGGCCTTCTGCAGCAGCCGCAGAGCAGCCCCGCGTGGTTCCCGTTCCCGCCCTGGGAATGTGAACGTGGGGGCGCCACGAGCTTGGCCGAGGAGGGGGTGCTGGAGTTGCTGTGGGGTTTCGAGCGCCCCGGGAGGGAGTCGGGGCTCTAGGAATGAGCGAAGGGCTCTGCTGTGGGCTGAAACCATGTGGGAACCCCGTGGTGGGRAGAATGTGCATGACCTTGATGTTGCCTGGGGGAGATCTCCCTCTTGCAGTATATTTTAGAGGGGGGCCTTCTGGTTTGATATTTTTTTTTTTTTTCCCCCCGGGGAAATCAGTTCAGTTGCAGCTTTGTTTTTATTGTGGATATTAAAAGTGAACAAAGAAAGAGCAAAAACTAAGCTGAAGTGCAGGCAGGACATGAGAGGGGGTATGGGGGTAGGTGTGATGCAGGAGATGGGTTTTATTGGCACAGTAGAAGATTACTGCAATTTTCCCCCTTTAAATTAAAGTTTTTTGGACACCACAACTGACAAGCAAACATGTGTTTGTTTGTTTTCAGATAAGCTGCACATACAGCATCCTCTCTGCCCTCCTTCACAGGATAAATTCTTGTCTTGGGCTGTAGGAGGCCAGCCTGTTGTATTTTGGAGAGCAGCAGTTTGCTTCTCTGCAAGCTAACTCTGCTTACGTGCGCTTTCTTATGGCATGTAGTGAAGAGGAATGTGAAGGACTTCCTGCCCCAAAGCCATTAGGTTGTACATTTGTGCAATACTGCAGAAAAAAACCACCAAATGTTAGAATACGGGGTTCATGTTATCAGTAACACAGAGATGTAGGATGAAACTAGATGGGATTAGGGGATGAGATAGAAACCAGAAGCAAGGTGAGGGTTCAGCAGACCCTCCACAACTGTTTCTGTCTGTTCTACCACYGGTCTGCGCAGGGTTAACTAACTGGGTGTAAATGATACATGCAAAAAGTAGGTAAAATAGGCGTCACCTCTGTCTGTCAGTGTATACTCCTACACTTGTGATACCACAGGGAGGTAAGTGTGCACAACAGGTATGTGAGGGCATCTCCTCCTTGTAGCCTTCATTTCACTTAGCTGGAGTGTAGGTATGACAGCCCTCAGAACAACCGCCTTAAAACTACTGAAAAGGAACCTCTCTTACTGCCTTAAGAGGAGTCGCTGGAGTCTGTTGGTACTTACATCTTCTCTGGGGATTTTTTTCTTACAACCTGTGCTGTCGTCAACACCATGAGAGGCAAAGTCCCCACGGAAGAATTTCCCCACAGCACTGGGGCAGGGAGCTGCCTCTGTGCAGCTCGCAGAGCTGTTGGCAGCAAGAAAGCTTGGGGTGTGGGAAAGGAGTTGGGTTGTCCATGAGCAAAGGTCAGAAAGCTCAGCTTGATTGCAAACAGCTGCACAATAGCTTAGCTTGCCTTACTGCTCAAGCAAGTTACCTTGTTTAATAATAAATATCCTTGCTTGCTTTGTGTTGATTAGGATAAACTGTGGTAGTATTATTTCTTTGCTCCAGACAGGAAGAGATGATTTTGCCTTTGTGCTGAGATGGAGCAGGGCTCTGCTGTCCTTAGTTGGGTCCCCTTGTCCTGCCGTTGATCCCCTGCTGGCCCTGTAGTTTCTGCGTGCAGGTATCCCAAAGCTGCATTTGAAATCTCTGAATTTAGAGAGGTTAGGTGAGGTTTCTTTGCTCTAATAAACACTAAGTAAGCCTGAGTTTTTAAATTAGACTTTTCTTTTTTAAAAAAATAAGTTCACATCATGTGTGGCCGCTTTGGCTAYGATATGCGTGCTCAGAGGTCTAGCCTGCCTCTTGGCATCTTGTGCTTGCTGTAAATACATCTTCTGAGACTGCTCCTGTGTCTGCTTTCCCTGTTGAATGGGCTAAAACTGTAGAGGAACAGAATGTCTATCAGCAGGGTTAACTAAAGAAGTAATTGTGATAGCACTTGGGTAAAAATGACATGTCTTTGSAAGCTTCAATTAATGAATCGTCCCAGCAGCAAGAGCTGGGAACGCTGAGCAGCAAAGGTGTGCTAGTTAGGTGAGCACAGCTGAGCCTGCAGCCAAGACAGGTAATCTGACCTTAAAAAGTTCCTGGGGTTCATCCTTTGCCAAAGCTCTGTAGGTGACACGAGCCTTGCCTGGTGAATGGCTGTGGGGGCTTGGTCTGGCTTTGCAGCAGGGATGAAGATGCTGGGCTCCCCTGTCAGTGCTGCCTGCTGTAGAAAGCAGCCGGGGTGGCCAGTGCATCGCTGGCATCTTCCCYGTTTTTCTGCAGTCAGTTGGTTCCGAGCTTTGGTACTCACTGAGTGTGAGGTGTTGTGGCACGGGCAGCATCAAAGCTGACTGAAAATGGTCGTATGGTGATGTTTGCGTTTTGTGGACTGGGGGATGTGAAGCAGGGAAAGGGAGAGAGTGGAGATGAATGATTGCACATGAAGGCTGCTTTTTTTTTTTTTTTTTTTTAAATTGAGCTGTTTTATTGTATTTGCTCCAATTAAAAAAAAAGACTCTAGTCTTTGGAGGTTGCCTTGTTAAAAATAATCTGAAATTTTGATTTCTCAGMAGTTTATAGAAATCATCACTTACTACAAGGGAAGAAAGAGAATGGAGTTGGGAAACGCCTTCAYTTATTTATGTGTCCAGTAGTTGGGTGCTTTCAGGGTTTGATGATGTTTTTGTTTGCTTTCCCCTCCTACTGAAATTCAACTAAGCTCAGATCTGCAGCATGAGGCCCGGTTTACCTGCACTAACTGGCCACAGGCAGGAATCCAGCTGCACTCCGGAAGGAAGGAAGGAATGTGTCAGGTCTTGGCTTGGGGATTAAAGGCGACTTAGTCATTAGAAATGGAAAAATACCAACATCATCCACTGAACTGCCTCCTGTGCTCTGTATGATCAGTGAAATGGTTTGATGACTTCTCACAAGGTTAAGCCTTTCCTGACATGTAAACATTCCCTTTCTTAATTGGACCAAGTAGCTACAATCTTAACTTAATTCCTCTTCCTTGAAGCATTGCAGCCTCACATTCATGACTTATACTGCATCATAGCACATACCAGTGTTGGCTTTTCCCGTATTCTTCATGAATCTTTCATTCCCATGTTATTGTTGTACTCTGAATTCMTTTCATTTTATTTAAAATGCCCAGTGCCAACTCCAAGCAGTAAATCTCAGCCTGTATATAAAGCTTTAAGTTACTGTTGTCTCAATGATTCAGAATTCCTTAACAAACTTGGAGGAGGCTAAAGAAAGGACGTTAGCTTTTATGGATTTATTCTGCATGCATGCACATGCTAATACTGTTTAGAGTGACTCCATTTCCAGTGGTGAATTTAAGAAATCTGGCCTTTCAGAATGGGAAACATGTCTGCTTGTAGCTGATTTCAAGCTCTGAAAATAAGGTCCTCTGTGCTTCCAGAAAAGGAAGCTGTCATCGAAAGCTTTGCACTTACGYAAATACTTGATTCTTGAAAAGCTGTTGCTTACAATCGTTTTCTCTTCTGTTTAGCCCTCTGGGTTTAGCCTAGGTTCGGGTGAAATGAAAGAGCAGATGGGCTTTGGGGAGGCTGGATCCACCTGCTGAGGTGTCTGCCATGCCACAGCTGTGTCCTCTACTCCTGGTGGTAATTGCCCAGAGAGCGGGTGCTGCTTGGGTGGCCTGTGGGGTCTCGCCCAGGTTCTTCCACAAGAAGTCAGTTCCTCCCTTTGCATTTTACATAGTTACATTTGTGTGGTTTGACCTTCATTTTCACCTCTC
>PTEX01000027.1:1726212-1743575 GCA_003342815.1 Eudromia elegans | reverse complement strand
AACCTTTTGGACTTCGGTAGCAGAGCAGGTTTGATGAGGCTGCAGGAATTGGAAGCGCCGTCCCCTCTCTCCTTGCACAGGGGAGGCTGCTGGAGCGATGCCGCGGAGCCCGCGTGGCTCTGCAGCACCGGTGTCCCTGCAGGCTGCCTTTACGTGCCTGCACCAAAGACTCCTAGCTGGATCACAGGAAAGAGTGGGGCAGAACAGCACCAAAAGGTGGAACAGAGCAGTGGTAGAGAGTTGCCATCATCTGTGTTCAGGTAAATTTGTGCCATTGATGCCGTCTAGCCTGAGACTGTGTGTCAGGAATAGGAGCTGCTAGTTTGCTTGGGCTCAGCAGGAGGAAAAAGAGGAAGATCCCTAGGAACTCTCAAGAGCTGAGTGTTTTGTTGCACACAGTGGCCTGCATTAGTGGCCTAGCAATGACCTGAATTATTGAACTCTCGCCTCTTTTGCCCTCAAAAAAAACACTTCTCTGTCATTCTTCATTGYTCCAGTGCATCCTTTTGCGTGCTGCTCTTTCCATCCCTTACAAGGAAGGATTCCTGGCCACTGGAATAAAACTCATTTGCAGATAAGCAGAGCAGGCCCAGCTGCTGGGAAAGGGCAGGACTGTTTTTCAGCACTGCACAAACATTGGGATTTGGGAAGGAGGTGCGAGGTCTGTAGGACACTGTGAGSAAATCATGTGGGAGAGTCACTCTTGACTGCTTCACTTGAGCCTATAGCATTTCCCAGATGTGAAATCAAACTTGCTTAAGTGATGTAATCGCTGAAGTGCWGAGTTTTTGTTATAAAAATCTTGTTAATTTAAGCAGCTCTAGGTAAGGAGATAGTAGCCCTGAGGGGACATGTGAGCTGTGACACACGTGTTTGCATTTGCACTGTTCTTGAGTAGAGATTTTTATATTGTGACTAAAGAGTAGGCAGCAATTTTGGTGTAAATTGCTTATGTCAAGATAACCCTTTACAGTTCATACTGTAAAGGTTTTTTGGTCTTTGCAAGATATTCTTAATGTAAACACAGCTTGTTCCTTGGTAGGAGCACTGTGATGACTGATAACATCAAATGTACAACAAAATSAATCAAACTGAGCCTCACAAAAGGAACATGCTACTGCTTTTCAAGAACTGAATTCTAAGTACGTGGGTGTGTGACCCTGGGAAGCAAATTATGATTTTGGGGAGCTGCTGTTTTGTCTGTTTGCAACATGARGATTTCCATAGCCTTAAATGAATAGGTACGTCTATAGGGACATGCATTAGACCTCCCAGTGCAGCCTTTGGCGCAACATGAAGTGTCTGTGTTACTCAGGGAGCTCCGTGCAGAATAAGTTTTTTCAGGATGACCCAAGGCAATTTGACAGTCTCTGTTCTAGGCTGAAAATGGGATTCCCTAGATCTGTGTTTTAACCATTAGAGATGCATCCGCTAATTGAAAAAAATGACTTCATAACAACAGGCATTTTGTGTATGAGACTGTCGTGTCCTAGCAAGAAGTTATATAAGGGGAAGATGGTGTCTTCTGGGCTACAGCTGCTACCTGAAAAATCAGGAGTGGGCTGGGTTTTTGGGTTTTTCTTTTGGAGTGAAGATGTGAATTTCATGGCACCCATGGACTCAAGTGAGTCCCTTTGCAAGATACCAACACTGCCTTGTTCTTGTTTGAGTAGCTGCAGGTTTCTAGGACTGTCTATCACATCAGCTTTTTTTAAGATTTATGTTGAAGCTCAAGAAATTAAGAAGCACAAAGTATTACACGATCTAGTGGGAGACAGCCAGTATTAAGAACTGAAAAGTCTTGCCTTTGTGTCTCTTAAAAATGCAACTAAAACTGGCATCTCTTAATTGCAGCTTGTTTTCTAGGACGTCAGCTTGACTTCTTGAGTATGTAATTCTCCCAGACGGGCTGGCTTTGTGGATGCCTGGCATGATCTACATGCCTTCAATGCTTTCTGGAGCCTGCCTTGTGCAACGTGAAAGCTTTGAGTTATGTCCAAATTTCAGCTGTGTTATTGAGCAACGTCAAGTTTGCTCAGTGCTGATGACATCCAGGCTTCYTCCAGTGTAGCAGTGCGAGCAGGCAGAGCTTTCCGTTTGGGGAAGCTTCTGAGGAAATACTGAATCCTTAGCATGCACCAGCTCCTGAGATAGGGGTTTTTGTGATGGACAATATCAGATCTTGCAGGTCCTAAAGGTACTAATTTTAAGTTTTGCACAAGGGTACAATACCTATTAGAATCTTAACCAGTGTCTGGAATCCCTTCCTTTAGTCTCCTCTGACTGGATCCTTAGCTACTGTTTGCTCTTCATGTGCCTTGCATTTTATCAGCTTTTTCTGCCAACAAGGTCAGTTGTTGTTGTTAATGGCTCTGTGAGGCTGAGACAAGCTGTGGAAGTGTGAGCTGTGYTTTGTCCTGGCCTGTGCACCAGCAATGTAAATAAGCATAGTAGATTCTCCTTGAGAAATGTCTTTGCTGTCATCATTAAGGCCTGGCAGGATTCAGCCTTAGCTTTCCATCAGATAAAGTCTGAAAGCAGCTTTCCTAGGAGAGTTAATGGGAAGAGAATAAAACTGAGCAAGCCTGAGGTTTGTGTTCATGGAGTGACTTTGAATTGCTTTGTGGTTTTTTTSGTCTCCTCTTTGCTTGACTGTGAATTGAAGCTCCTGTAATTGAGAATTGCCTCCCTGTTGCGTTGTCGAGGACTTGTCAGCCACACGTTATTTTTAGTTAGTTGTTTAGGATAACCTTCCCATGGCTGATGAGTTCATCATGTGGAGAACCAGGTGGCTGCTACCTCCACTAACAGAACCTTGCTGCTATTTATCGTTCTCCTTTAGGGAGAGGGAGAGAGGAAAAAAAAATTTTTATTAGGGTAACAAGTTCTGTGCTGAAAATGTGGGATACTCCAGCTAGCAATTGCATATCACTGTCTTCTGGGTGCTCATCTAATAAGGAAGAGTTCTGCAAAGCCAAAGCAAGATGGATAGATAATTGCTGCTCAACACACTGAGAGTCAATAAGGTTTATTTTTAATCAGCCGCCAGCATGTTGCAGCCTGAGTGATCAATTTGAGCAGAGCATGGCCCTGGTGYCATAGTATTGCTTGTAAAGAAAAATGTACCATCCTCCTGCAATTTGCATTTGACTTTGGAGTTTTACAAACCTGAATTGAGTTGTGTTTGGTGTTGCTTAAACTGCCAGTTCTTCTGGGGTTTGGGTTTTCCTTGTACCCAAGATTTAGTTTTCCAGCGCGGCTCTGAACCTCAACTCGGCTCTGCTGGGCCTGATGAGGGAAACTTGTTGCAGCTCAGTAGCAAAAGCCGATTTCTTACGGTGAACATGGCTGTCTTATTTCTTCTTATGTTAATGAGCTCTTGTTTCATTAGACATAAGTGCAAGCTCTCAGGTCTTGTTCCTCCGTATAAACATTGGAAAAGTGCTTCCAAAAGAAGCGACTGAAAGATGAGATTTAGTTCTGGAGCTGGGCAGTAGGGAGGGCAGAAGTAAATTCAGCACTGTTGTGATGGAGGCCAGGGTAATTTAGCCTTATGGCTTGATTATTCCCTGGGGATGTATCCAGAAGTACAAGTTCTTAATTAAAGACTCTTTTTCTCTCTCTGTCCTTCTCAAGGCAGCTTGGGAGTTTCAAGAGCTATTTAGAAGTGTTTGGTTAAAACATGGAGTTCARAAATCAGCACATCCCCTTCTGTTTCCCTTATCCCTTAATTTAGAAAGGAACCTCTTGGCCTTTGTTACTCAAGGTAGTTTGACCAGCCTTTTGTCAGGGAGGAAGACACATAAGATGAGACAACTGTGGTGAATTTTAGAAAGAGTGAAGAGGTGATTGGTGAGTGATGAGAGGAATTGAGGGGTAGTGGGCTGAAAAACTGGTTTTGGAAAAGAGAGCCAGTGATGACATGTTAGCAGAGCTACTGAACGTGGCACACGGCATCTTAGGAACGTACTGACAAGGGGTATTTGAGAGCCTCTGAGTCCAGCTGTCTGCACAGGACATGTAGTTACCAGCAAGCAGGGACTGTAGTATACAGAATCCACAACTGCCTGCTCAAACATACTATTTTTTTCTGAATGAATTACTCTTGATCAAGGTCTTATTTAGGGTGATTTTTGAATTACAGAAATGTTGAGATTCCTAGGAGAGAAGTAGCYGAGAAGCAACTTGTTTGTTTGTTTTTTCCCAGGCTGGCAGCCTCGATGGTTTCTTCTCTGTGGTGGTATCTTGTCCTATTATGATTCTCAGGAAGATGCCTGGAAGGGATGTAAGGGAAGCATCCAAATGGCTGTGTGTGAAATTCAAGGTAAATAAGATACAGTAGCACTCCCTGAACAAATGTTGTCTGATAAGTATATGTTGTATTTGAAATCAAGCTTCCTGGTCTCTTCATTTCTTATGCATTTGTAGTAACTCAGTAACTTGATCTATATGCAAGGKTTTTTTTTTTCCTGTAGTATTTTGAAAATGTTACAAACAGTACAAGTCCCTAATATAATGAATATTCTACATGGAAACGTACTATTTTCTTAATCCATGGTAAAGGACACACAGCTTCAAATGAATGCCTAGGCACAAAGCTAAAGCTAGRAATGTGGGTATTGGACTTCAACACAGAGTCTGCTTACACCTGGTGGTTTATTTACCGTGACTTTGAGGCTCAGTTTTGGGCAGGGAATCTGAAAGACAGGCTTGCTAAATGAGAATATTTTTTCTGTAAAGACCCACAGCTGATGCTGTGCTATCTGCAGAAGTGCTTTTCCTAGCTTTTTGTCTAAAACTTGTAATGCGTGTGTGTCCTGTGTGTTCTCTAATTCAGCTGGAGTGCTGCAGAATGGCAGTGGGTAAAGGTTGAGGCTATAGGTCCCTGCTCCTCCATTGCTGTTTGACTTGCTACATATGTATCTGTTGGGTTATTCATTTGGGCTGGGMTGGGCTGAAGGAGAAGAAACGTGTGCCATGCTTGCCAAGAGAGATCTGGCCWGAAACCTGTGTTGCCTCCAGTCCATCCTGCAGACAACACGCGGATGGACCTGATCATCCCTGGGGAACAATACTTCTATCTGAAGGCAAGAAATGCTGTGGAGAGGCAAAAGTGGCTGGTTGCACTAGGAACTGCCAAAGCCTGTCTGACGGACAGCAGGACCCAGAAGGAAAAAGGTAAGAACTTGTTTAGCTGCTCACCTACTGGTTGCCTTTGTTTATCTTTACCCTAGGATGTGCATGCAAAGATGACAAAATCTATGCTTAAACTGTGTTGAAATTGTGCTGCTGCGCATCTTCAATGCCRCTAAAAGTCAAGTCACGTGAGGACTCTAGTTGGAAGTCTCAGATATTAGCTCCTCAGTGTAGGGGTCTGAAAAGTTTGATTTATACATAACGTGTTTGAAGGAGAAGCCATTTGAAGCCTGGGCTGATAGCCTCCTGCAGAACAAACACTGGCTAGCTCCAGGCTACGGGTTCCTGAGATATGGACCGCCCTGCATGTGGCGGGGGCAAGTCCCCTTGACACCTCTCTCTGCTCACCTGCTGCTTCTCTCCAGTRCCTGCTCCTTTTCAGCTTTCCAGTTTCTCAGACCTTTTCTTTTCCCTATTCTAACTGGGCTGCCTGTGCCTTTCCAAGACCTCTTGGCAATTAAAGAAAAGGTGTGCAACTGATCTTAAATGTTTAATGTTAAAATGTTAAATGTTAAAAGGTTTGYAGTTGATCTTAATCTTAAATTAGATGGTCCTCAGCAAATGCTTGGGGTAGAGTTTTGCTCCCTCCTTTCCCTGAGGTGAGGAATAGCTTCTCTTCTGCTAGCTGTAGCATGCRTCTTCACTAGCCTGTGCAAATGCCAATTCAGACTGACTCTCAGAAGGAGATGCTAGTGTAGAGTCCTAAACAAAATGTGGGCTTGATGTGCAATGCCTGTCACAGGTGGAATTAAAGGTCAGCCCAGAAGAAGTCAGTATCTTTTGAGTTAATAGAAAACGTTTTGAAATTGGAAAGTATTGATTGAATTAGGCTGGATAATAGTGTTTCAGCCATTCTCCAAAATCATATACTGCAAGATGGAGAGAATAAATTTAATTCTTTTGTTTCATTTGTAGAGTTCACTGAAAATACAGAAGCCTTGAAAACTAAAATGTCTGAGCTTAGACTGTACTGTAACCTCCTTGTTCAGCAAGTGCATAAAACTAAGGAAGCCAGCATTTCTGGTGCATCAGAGCCAGAGGTACAGCTCCCTTTTTTGTTTTTACTTTTTTCTTCCACATACACAAGTTCTTTGAAGTCTTGAATATTCTAAACTCCTGATTAGGCAATTGTCTTACTCATAGCTACGTAGTATTGTTCTGCCTTTCAGCTGAGATCATGTAGGAAATAACATGCCTACACAGTAGTTCTTGTTTAATGAAATGATAACTCTATTGATTTAAGGAATGGTAGGAGATAACTTTGTCTTGGGAAGTAAGCAGTGAGATGACCCTGAGGTTTTGGAATTCTAGATAGCAACCTATCAAGGCCTTCTAATTTACTGTAGACTATCAGATGTGTACAGTGGAACAAAAGGAAAGGAGGAAAAAAATAGCTTGCAGGAAGTGCATGTTTGCCCCTAGCTAGATTGCTGTTCAGAAATATTAAGATCTCAACTTTGGAGAAAAAAAAAAAAATCTCTTGTTCTCAAACCCTTAAAGGGTCAAGAGATAATAGAGACCTTAAAGAAGCAAAATTGAGAGGAAAAGCTGCTTTGTTAGCCTCTGCACTAACTAGCAGTAGCAGTTTTAAACTTTAAGAAAAAAGTTTTATTTTATAAATATCCAGAGCAAAAAATGCCTCATTTTAAGAAGGATGCCCTACTGCAAATGATCTGCCTCTTGATTTGGGAGCCCGTGTGTGAAGAGGGAGGCTGTGGGAAAGATGATGTAGAAGGTCYGGAGTGTCCCCAGGAAGAGACTTCTCAAGTGCAAAAGGGACAGGCAGAAGAGCTTGCATAGTTGCAGTAGTATGTGGTACCAGTTCTCTGACACTTTGCATTTGAGTGAAACTGAAACCATGACTGTAGCAGTAGTAGGCTGTGTTTATGATGAATGTTTTAAGTTAATCTTTTGTGATGAGCCAATGTCTAATYGGTTTCTTCCCACAGAGTGGGATTGATATGGGAGCTCTGTTGAAATCAACTTGTGACACCTTCCTGAAGACTCTTGAAGAATGTATGCAGATTGCAAATACTGCCTTTACTTCTGACTTACTGCATCACACTCCGCCTGGATCGCCACCTTTAGCAGTTTTCAGATCAAACAAGGCCTGTATTCCCTTCTCTAAGCCTTGGCAGGGGAAGAAAGAARCCTTTTTGCAGAGTAGCATTTATGGAAGTTGAGAATGAATTTTTTACCCATGCAGTAGCTAGTAGCCTTCCATTAGGCATACCCTGGCTTGCAAGTTGTGTTGGGTTTGTTTATTTTTTTGGCTTTTTATAATAAATGATGACTAATCTCCAACTTTTAATGACAGATGAAAGTTATTAGTAACTTTTAGGGCCAGCCACAGACACATGTTTCAAAATTGCCTGTCTGTATGGCAAGCTGTTCTGCTGTGGGAGCTCGTARCACTTAATATCTTTTTAAGTTATTGTGGTATGATATGTGTGATAATACACCTGGTGAGCTTATCTTCTCGGTGGGAAAGGTGCTCTAACAAACAGCAGGCTAAGGTACATGCAGGGAGGTGGCTGCTTCACTGTGTCTGGGGAGTGTGAAATTTAAGAAACATGATAGGCTGCTCTTGGTTTAAAGTTTTTTTTTTTTTTTTTTGCTTTTTATCTTACAGATGAAACACTCAGTCTTGTCCAGTCACACCACAATAGAAAGGTATAATAAAAATCCTTATTATCAGTCTCTTTATAAATTGTTTTTGGTAGTGTCTTTTCCTTCCATATTTCTTTCTCTGATATTACTAATACTGGACACGGGCAAAATTKTTTTGTTCTGAGCTGCAAACTTGGAAAAAGACACAGCAAAAGCGAGCAGGCTCACCTCTACCTCATGTTTTCCCTTTCTCTGCTGTTTCCCTTTTATTTTCTTCCTCCCTCACCACTGCTGTGTTGACCTCCTGATCACTCACCAGTCCTCTGTCTCCCTCATCAGCGATTTCTCCTGTATCTTTGGTTCCGCTCCATATGCTCATGAAATAATTGCTAGAGAGCAAGCTGTGATTTGTGGACGAGACAGCAAGGGGATATGTGTGTGTGTGTGTATATATATATATATATATATGTGTATATATATATATGTATACGTGCTCCTGATGGAGGCTCTTGTTTTGGCTAAAACAGCTGCCAGTAATCTGTATTTTTTTTCTTTAATCAATTTTTTTTTTTACTGTCTTTTTTAAGTCAGTCTGAATATATTTACTAATCTGTTAGCAGGGTTTAAATCACTGATGTATATCCTATTTGATATATATATCCTGCTGCCTGTGAGAGCCTAGAATTCCGGTACCTATTTTTTTGTTGTCCCTGTGAAAGTACACAACCATTCCACCAGGCAATGCTTTTATGCACTAATCATTCCTTTCCTTCCTTCAGGCAAATGGAATTGAACCCCTGTGAAAATGGCTCTGTAAAAGCAGAATTTAACCATCAAGAGCAAACCCTTATTAAAAGCTTGGCACATTTAACCCTAGAAACAAATGAGGGCAGCAGTGATGTTCCAGTTGAAGACCACGTAAAAGAGAATTTGGCAGGTGAATGTATGTACTTTACTCTTTAATGCATTTTAGTCTTTAAGGATAATTATGATTGTTACTCTAAGAATAATTGGAGGAAGCCTGTGAGTGCTGATACCTTCCCCCTCCCAAGAGAGGGGATGTTAGTACAGGACTAATGCAACTTATCTGCCCATTGTCAAGTCTCCTTAGCACAGCTCCTGCCCTTGTTGATAGCCAACTTAATTCTGCGTGGAGAGGGAGATTAAATCTCTTTCTTGAACAAGAGGAGGCTCTTCTGGATACTGATTGACGTAAGTGGCAATGCAGTTTGGCAGGACTTGGGCTATTCTTGCACCACGTACAGACGCTTAATTCTCAGAAGCTCTTCCTTACCACCTCTGCTAGCACCTCCTGCTGCCTTGTCAAAAGGGGAGCGGGAAGTTTTGTGTTGATGTCTGAGGGGGCCTGACTTTGTAGTTGCTCATAATTGCTCTGGCAAATCTCTATGGAAAATTAACYCCTTTTCCCTCCAGTTAAAAGCATGTTAGAAAGTACCTTATTTCTTCCCATTACTTCAGCAAAACACAAAACTTGGAATCCTTTGCGGCTTCAGCAAAACTCCTGCTGAATTAGTTTAGTATAAAATCCCATCCAACATGATTACATTGTTAAGGGCTGCTAAAACTTGACATGAAATCTTTACAAGTAACATATCTTCCCTTCCTCCTTCTCTTGAATGAGCTATATCATTTTCTAACAGTCCCCTTTTTCCTGGCCAGTATTCCAGAACTCCACGCTGGGGAAGCTATAACCGTGCAACAGCTAGTCCTTTTTTCAGGGAGGTGAGTCTGCTTTGAGACCACTTCCTCGCTGAACATGAGCAGCCTCACCTGTGTCGGAGGCTGGTWGCTGGTTTGGCTGATAGGAGCAGGAAAGGAGGGGAGGGGAAGACAAAAAGAGAAACYTGTTTAAATATCGTCTCAGTTGCCACCCTCAGACGAAGTGGGGCAAGTACCATGGTGCTGGCAGGAAGGCTTTTGAACTTGTATGCTCTATGTATGCCTTYCTTTAGAGAGATGCACAGAACTGTAATAATATAGATACATATGGTTGTGCTTCTGTGTTTCTTGTGTTTCCTATAAATATTAGGYATTAAAGAAGATGGGGAGAGCAAGCTGCAAGCTGTAGAAGGATTTGGTACCCACAAGTTTCTGCAATCGGAAACAGATTCAATGTGTGGATCAACTTTATCATGTGAGGAAGATGGAAATGAAAAAGATTTTCCTACCTTCTTCAGTGTCATGAGCAATAGGTAGTACATACTGCAGTTTTTAATTACAAGGGTATTAAGACTCCATGTTAAGCTGTTAATTGATTCTTAAGTCTCTTCTGTCTGCAAAGCTGTACATGCTGGGTTATTTGACAGGACTAGTTACAGCAYAGTAATAGAAGAAGATAGACTTTATAAAGTCAGTTTTGCAGAGTGGTTTGAGAGTAGAGTCATTCACCTAAATGCAACTTTAAATGACTTCCCTACACTCCTCCCTTTTTGAGAATGAAGCATTTGTTTCTTTGGAAGTGTAATTGCAGACAATGTGTGGAGTTGTGAAAGCATCACTGTTAGTGAGTTTGTGCTTGAACCAAAATATCTATATTAGGAATTGKTTTTTTGTGGTTTGTGATGACAGACTAACAATAAAAAATATCTTTTCTGCTGATCTTGGATCCAGGTTCAGTGATATTGAACTCCGTGAGGAGGAGGGCATACCAACAGAGGAGTTTCTGGAGTCCTGTTATGCGATTGTGCCTGTTCTGGGTAAGCAGATCCTCCTTTTCATGGTGTACTTGCATCTGATTCCTTTTTCCTCTAGCTAGTGGCAGGGGGTTGTGGAAGAGTTAGTTTGGGGAATTAATTTCTTTGCTGAAGTGATATAATATAAAAATAGTTTCTGTCAGCAGAATCAATCTGGCTGGTACCAGAAGATGTTTCTTATTCCTYCTTTTTTTAGAGAATTCAGTTGTGTTTAGCTAGAACCCTGTATAAGCTGTCTAGGAATCTGAGTTCATCTGGAACAATGATTTCCTCCTCTCAAGAGAGCAGTGTAGAATACCTGATGTGTAATACAGCTGAAAGTAACATCAGCTATGCTCTGTTATGGCTTTTTGTTTTTGTTTTCCAAAGACTTCCATCTCCAGCTAGCACAACTCCCTGTCTGCTTGGCCTCTGAATCTGACATGTCATGGGTCCCTTTAAAGACTCTCCAAATTAGTATATTTTAACTCTTAGACTAGATGGAGGTTTTGGATTCTCTACGTGAAGAAAGACTTAAGTTTATGTTGTTCATTTAGTATTCTGCTACTATCAGAAACATTGATAAGAGTGAATGAAAGTGTTATTAAGGAACAAGTGGGAAAAGGCATGATTTAAAATGTGGCCTTTCTTTCTTTCCAGACAAGCTGGGACCAACTGTTTTTGCTCCTGTTAAAATGGATTTTGTAGGTAACATTAAGGTAATAGATAATTTCTAACACTGGCTTTAAACAAGTAGGACTCCACTTAGCCAGMATAAGTCTGAACTAATGATCATAACTTCTTTGGAACATCTAGCTTGGGTATCATAACAAAAAAATTTCTGTATCGGGAGCCAGTAGTGGAAAGTCTTTTTGATTTTTTTTTTTAGTATTGCACTCTCTCAACTCAGAATGCTGAGATTCCCTAATTCTGCTCTTGGAGCACATGTTGTGTTTAATAAGTTCAACTGTTTTTCTGTAATGAAACTTTTAAAATCRGATATGATTGACTGCCAAGTAAGAAGTCTATTCCAGCTAATGAGTATGATTTTGATTCTGATCTGAGAGGATTATAAGCCATGATATGATGGTATCAGTATTGACTTCAGACTCGATAGCAAACAAAAAGAAAGTGCCCTTCCTCAACCCAGTCAGAGGAAATAAGTTCACTAAGAACCAGCTCCTTGGGAGCTGTGAATTGGAGTGGATCCTGTAGTTGAGGTTTCCATTCTGAAACTTTTTCAAGCTCTGTATCTGCAGAGGCTAGAACCTCTACTCGTGCATTTAGGAGTTGTCCATAACAAACTTTGGAATAAATTAAGGAACATAAACATGCTGATGACTGTTAAGTATAATTAAGAGATTGCAGTTTAGCTGTTGTCAGAAGATGTTCTTGTTTGTATTTGGAGCTCTGGGATGTGGGGTCTTTGCTCTGTGCAGACTGATTTAACACCTTTCCACCTGTATGCATCATGACACATGAACTACCTAAAGCATAATATGAGACATAAATGACAAGTTCTTTGGAAACTGTGGACAGAGTCACTTTCTTATTGTGTTAAGTGGTAGCGATGGTGGTGCCATGGTAGGCACACGGTAGGAGCGAAGTCTTGGGGTCTGTTTAGTGGCTCTCATTCTGCTGGCCCAATCCAGGCTAGCAAGGAAGAATCCTGGTAAATAGCTAGTTTGTGTATGTAGATTTGTATAGGATGTTGTTTGATTTTAAAAGCATAAAGCCTTTCCTCTTCTATTTTCCAGAAAATAAACCAGAAATTTATAACGAACAAGGAGGAGTTTGATACCCTTCAGAAGATAGTGCTCCACGAAGTGAACGTGGGAGTAGCACAGGTTAGAAACTCTGCTACGGAGGCTCTGCTGTGGTTGAAAAGGTAACAACCTCCTATCTATTTAGGTGATAAGCAGTTCTGCTGTGATGGTCTTTCGCCAGTGCAGGCTTCTGTTCATAGAGCAAACTAGTTACTTTCACAGGTTTTCTCAGTCTAAACTGACTAGGGTCAAATTCGATGTGGTCTGCACTCCTGTTGGCAAAGTGACAGTGGGAAAAGCCATTGCAGGCAACCTTTCCCTCCCCATAGAAGTGGGAACGGATCCTACTAAGTGTCAGTGCAGGGAGAGAGACTGTGAGAGATGACTGCATTTCTTTATACAGATGAAAAAATGTTTGCTTAATTCTAGGTTTTGTAAGCAATGGGAGCTAAGCTGGATTAGTGGACTCCGTGATGGCATTCTGAGATACTGAAATTATGACACACCAAAAGTGGCTTGCAAACTGAAGGATTTGGTTATAAACATGTGTGTGTTCTTTTTGTTTTTTTACTTCGTGGGCTCATCCTGACAGAGGCTTGAAGTTCTTGAAAGGATTTTTAACAGAAGTGAAGAATGGAGAAAAGAATATCCAAACAGCTCTGAGTAAGTTGCAGTAGCTTTGTTCTTCATTTATCTCTGAATTTATGTACTTGACTATTTTCCTTCTTGTGTAGATCCTGAGTTTTCTTTTTTTCTGTGAATATTGATGCAGCTAGCCCCAGAATCCAACTTTTATGAAAATCATGGTCTTCAGGCAGGTTACTAGATGAAGATTCATCTAATTGGCATTCATCTAATTTCGTCATAAAGGAAAGGCAGTATAGGTGGTGTAGCTTGTTGGGACTGTCTGAGAATGTAGCCAGGGCTATATTCAGGAGCAATTGCATGAGACATGGTGAAGACTATTTTAATAAAGGTCCGACACTCTCTGTTCCAGGAGGTTAAAACTTTACCCTCCTATGTAAAGAGACCTTGTTTAATGTCGGAGCTAAGTGTCTAGACTAACTGGCTAGCTGTGAACTCACAGGATTGTTTCTCCCTCTGTCACATTTTTCCAAACTGATACGGAACTAAGAACTACAGAGGGGAAGAAAAATCAGCCATGACGCAAAGCTCATCAAATACAAATTCCGTTCCCCTCTATCTGTTCAAACACCTTATTTGCCTTGGATTTGCCATGGATGACTTGTTTGAGTTTGACAGCAGAGCTGATACCCTCCCCTAACCCAGAAATCCTAGTTCTGTCATCAACTCCTTCCTTTCGGTTGTATGAGTAATACTAAAAAAAAAAGCCATTATTTGAGTCCAGCAATAAGAGTATATGTTCAGAACTAGAAGATTTTATGCTCCAACTTTTCATTGTGATGCAAACTTAAAACTGCCATATGTATGCATTTTTTTCTCTCCCCTTTTTTATTKTTTGTTTGTTTGCCCTCCCCTCCTCTTCCTTTAAGACAATGCTTATGGGAAGACGTTAAGGCAACACCACGGCTGGGTTGTACGCGGGGTCTTYGCGGTAAGTGATTCTCTTGACTGCCAAGGGTCTTGCTAATGTGATGTTATGTTGCATTTACTTAATCTGTTTTAAAATTTGTAAGCCTTGAAATGAAGAGATTCCTTTTGTCAGACCTTATATTGAGGGTGAGGGTTGTGGTGGTTGCTATGTAGCATTGCACTTCCAGGATGGAACCTGTTTTGGGGTTTTTCTGTTTGTTTGGGGATTTTTTGAGCCAAAACACATGGATTGATCTCTTGTGCATAAAGTTTTCATTATTTCTTTTGCARTAGTGCTGCAAATCTTTAAATATGACAGTATTTTAAATTATTATAAGACAGCTATAAAATGAAGATGTGGAGTTTTTGAGTTGCTTTTTTGAGTCTGGATGTCTCTTTGGATGACAGTATTACCAAGGAAGTGTGAAGGAGGCTAGTGTGACTCAGAACATATTGGCCAGAAGAAATGGCTTAGTTTTTGTCCAAGCTGGCAGCTCCCTCTTGAGTCTGTTCCTGGAAATTATCTCTGAACTTGTGAAAGTCCTTGGCCAAGTGATTGCGACAGTGACTTGGAGAAGCGGGTGCTTTAGAGGGAGTTTYTTAAAAGGCTTTTGAGCATGGGGCTTGAACACTGAAATGTGTGGGACTAGGTTGGGTATAACCATAACAAGTTGTTATGGTTAAAAGTTGGTTATAAAGTTGGGTATAACTCATAACAAATTTTACTTCAGTTAGATTTTRTATCTAATACTTTTTTCATGTTTGTTGTTTGTACAAAATATGCTGCACAGGCGCTTTCTAAAAATAAGGGCTAGGTAGGACTTAAACTGGGCATCTACATAGAGATAATAAAAACTTTCTTATCAGTTCAGATATAACTTATGCATGCCTACAAATACATTAAAGCATTAACGTTTGTGTATTCACAGTGCAAGTACTAGACTAGATTTTTTTTCATGGTTCTGGCTATGTTTCTTTCCCTGTTCTGCCTCTTTCCAAACCTAAAGACTTTGGTTCCTCTCCCAGCTAGCTTTAAGGGCGGCTCCAACGTATGAAGACTTTGTGGCAGCACTCTCTGTAGAGGAGTGTGATGCTCAGGAAGAAACCTTTTATAAAGGGATGCAGAGGGACCTCAGCATTTACTTACCAGCCATGGAAAAGCAGCTAAATATCTTGGACACTCTCTATGAGGTGCATGGTTTGGAGTCGGATGAGGTGGTATGACAACAGCGAGACGGCGTCTTGAAACTTCAGGGACTGCGTCTGTTAACAAAGTGTTTTCCTGTGTTCTTGTTTCTGAACATCACTTCTGTTKGCTGCATATCTTCCATTGGGAAGGGTGTGAGTGCTTTTTGGGGGAAAGATATGTATGAATAGGTGTGTCTGTGTATTTTTATGCTTGTTCTGTGTTTCAATGCAGAGGTACTGTTTCTCTTAGGGTCATTAGCTATRTCCATGATGAATGCTTTTGACTCCATAGCTCTGCCTCTTTCCTGCCTCGCTCCTTCCCCTCATTACATATGAAGGGAAGGGGATTGGAGCGTGGCTGACGTGGAGCAGAGCCTCACRTGGGAGCTGTGCATGCAGCAGTGTGGTCTGCAGGCTCCTGGTAGCCCGTGTGCTGGCGCTAGCCCTCCTGCCTCATGCATCAGCTGTGCAGGAGGACAGGAGTAACAAGAATCATCTAACTGCTGTTTCATTGGGTGTGCAGTGAGTTTATCCTTTTTAGACTTATTCTGGATGGAAGCACTCTTCCTGTTCAATGCACCTGCCTGAA
Organism: Eudromia elegans; assembly: GCA_003342815.1. NCBI lineage: Eukaryota > Metazoa > Chordata > Aves > Tinamiformes > Tinamidae > Eudromia > Eudromia elegans. Next base: position 1,727,979 of record PTEX01000027.1, on the reverse strand, counting down.
CAGTCSATCTTCATCCTGAGCTGGTGCCCTGGGCTCCCCCAGAAGCCAGCCGCGGAAAGCAGATAGTGGTCGCTGCGTTCCGTGCACGATGCCATGTGTGCCACGTTCTCCCTCTTGGCTTTCCTTCCACCAGGACAATCCCATGCCAAGGCAGCAGGATGCTCTGGCCCACAAGGTGCGTGAGGAAGGCTGCGGGAGGATGGCTGTAGAGATGGTGGGCTCTGCTGTTGGTCAGGTTGGCAGGCAGGAGTATGGGCTCCACAGGTTTCTAGGGCTCAACTGTCCTCAGCACGCCATGATGTGAAGGAAAATCATGTTCATCCTGCTGGATTTTGGGAGGGTTGGGGAGGGAGTGGGTTGGTTTGGGGTTTAAGGMTTTTTTAAAATGAAGTTCCCATGGAGGCATATTTACTTTTAAATTGAACACAGCTAGCAGTTTGTAAGCAGTTTGTCTTGAAACTCTTCTTTGCCTCTGGCGTTATAGGCAAAGACTTCATAAAAGCAGATATGAAGTGATTGAAGTCAAAAGGAAATACAATTTGTCACTGAGCCATATACATTTGGCTACTTACAAGCCTTTAAATCCAAAATTGTTTAAAAGTGTTAGGGTTTTAGGAAAACAACACTTCTGTTTCCCCCCTTCTTTTGCTGATAGAGATGATAATGTTCTCTTTTGCACAAAGCCATCCGAAGCCCTGTGTCACTACTGAAAGATTCACTTACGCCTTGAACTGGCAGTAGGTAATTAATAAACGTTGGATTGGCCTTCAACACAGGTTAGGAATTTTGCCCTTCACCATGTCACTTATCAAAAGGATGCTTAATTATTACTTTTAATAGCAGCAGTGCTAAGGGTAGAGTTTATCATGTACAGGAGAAGACTGCTAGTTATGGAGCAAATCTTCATAAATACARGAGAAATTTCAGTGTTGCCTTCCCCAAAGAAATACTGGCTTTCACTAGRCCAAAACCCATGCAAATCCTGAGAAAAATGAATGTGAAGCAGGAYTGCTTTCCTGCTGATGCAGCATCTCTGGCAGGAGCCTCTCTGCACACTTAATACTTGATCCTTTCGATAGAGTCTACCCTTGCTAGCATTACAAAGAGCATGTGATAAGGGAAGAAAAGACCAAACATCACACTTTGTGAATAAAGCCAAATACCAGAACTGTGATTAACTATGATTAAATAGTGTGACTTTTCTTCCTCCTCACTTCTCCAACATCTCTAAAGAGCTGCTGGCTACCTATAGTTCCTACATACTCCAAGAAAGTAATCAGAATGTAGGATGTGTATGTTCTAAAGTAGTATATAAAATAGTAGTACTTATGTCTAAAGTCCAAAGCTATGGCTAAACTCCAATGATTTCAGCAGTTGCGGTGCTAAAAATGAGCTTCTGGGTTTGGAGCCTGTCCACTTCTCCTGAGCGTGAATGCTGAGAGGCTGCATGGAGAGCAGAGCAACCCGCTCTCCACCCATGTGGTTTCCACRGGGTTTTTGGCTAATAAGTGGTAAACTGCAATAGTTCTTAGCTGAGGAAATATTAGACCACATTTCCGCCCAAAACCAGTTGTGGTAGGGTGGGCAGGAGGAGGAGGTCCCTCTTCTGTAAAATTGTGAAAGCGTGATGCATATCACCATCTCTCTTACTCCAAGCTTTTGTAGGAGCAGGAAGGAGTATCCAGCACTTAAGGACTTGGAGGGTGAGTTTGGTTTGTGTGGATGTGTGTGGGGTGTGTGTGTCTTTTTTTTTTTTTTTTTTTTTTT
>PTEX01000027.1:1565740-1726155 GCA_003342815.1 Eudromia elegans | reverse complement strand
TCAAGCCCAAGGCTTGATGCAAAAATGAAGAAGCTTTACTTCCTAGGTAATAAACTTGCCTGTCTCATGACAGCTTCAGAAATTACTGACTCCTCTTCCTCTCACTTGTAACAAGTAGAGAGCTCTGTGTGYGGCTCTGCGTGTTCTGGAAGCAGTGGGACATCCCACCTGGGAGCAGCCCTTCTGGTCCAAATCCTCCTGGAGAAAACTGCTCTTTCTGCATTTTGGACTTGGTCCTTGGGAATTGTCTTATGAGAGATGATGACTTCAGGAGGCCGCTGTGTGCTTGCCAAATAGGGGACCTGCAGAGGTGGAATAGAGCAAGGTCTCCTCCTTTGGTAATTTCTGGTTTTCTAAGCTCATATTGCATTACGCACTGCTCTTGCGGTGAGCACTTTTACTATTAAAGAATGTTCTTTTTTTGCAGTCAAATGACCACTCAAAGAAACCTCTACACCGTGTTGCAGAGCTGATCTCTGGGTATTGCCCCGCTAGTAGGGATGCAGTAGAGCAGTTTGCCAGCCATAAACCAGTGCTCTGCTAGACAATTTCATGGTTTCTTTCTTTGTGGTGTCAGTTTGGCAGCCAGAGAAGTGGTTTTGATTTTCATTCTAGCAAACAACTAACTACCGACCCTTACGTTTGGATTCGGAGAGGAAGTGTCATTGTGGTGTGCGTGTGTTTGTGTGTGATTTGTATCTGACACTTGAACTGACCTGCACGCTCGTGGGCATCCATATGACTCTCAGATAACAGCACCCTTGCTCTGTGTGCTTTGAGCAAACTGCTTTGGTTTCTTAAACTGCACCTGTCTGCAGTTGTGCATCCCTTTCCTTTAGAAACGCTTTCTGCTGTTTCCTTCAATGTCAAACAGTTGCAAATTCTCAGGGATTTTAACTYCGCCATGGCAAAATAAAGGTAGTTCCGACCTTACCCTAGGGAGAGTAAGGCTGCTCTTCTGTGTGGAGTTAGTCTAGCGCGGCGTGGGGCTCTGGTGCGGYGTGGGGCACGGGCGGCCTGTGCCTCCTTGCTGGGCCGTGGCGAATCCCAAAGCAATCCGGTAGAAGTGCTACCACGTGCGGAATAACGTCTGGCAGCATGGTTTCATAGGGATCATATCCATGTCTATGTAATATAGTGCCATGGGCTTGAGAGCAGAGCTCCCRAACGATTTCAGTCGAGTTCTGCATAGCAGTAGGAGGCTTTAAGTTATTTTATTTATTTTAGATTTTTGGTTTTTATTTTAAACCAGCAATGTTCTGGAGCCCCCTCTGCTGTTTTTCTAAGACACGGTACTCGGTTGTGTACTGAGGATCTGTGAGATTACAGTAACAGAATATGAGCTGGATACTCAAGTGCTTTAGTGCAAACATACTGAGTCACTGAAACATCCTGTCGTGATACTACTACAAGAGGGGTTGCCCTTTAATAAAGRCCCTTAATGTTAAGGGTCATACACCCTCGCAAGCTTTGGGAAAACATCGCCAGGATTTAGTTAGGAAATTTGCTATAAAAAAATCCTCTCTAAGAAAGAAAAAAAAAAAAGAGAAAATTGTCACTTGCTTGGCTGGACATATAAAAAGTTTGCCCAAAATGCACTCCTGTTGCACCATGCATTGACTAAGAGCTGCTTACCATTCTGCAGATACATATATATTTKTTTATTTTGKTTTTTTTATTATTATTTCAATTCAGATTCTGCAAAAAGCTCTAGAGAGCCCTAAAATGCCCTTTGGGGCACTAGAGGAGAGCATCAGCACGTCCCTGTCGGGCTCCCTCCCCACGTGTTCAAGCTGCTGCCGTCAAGCTGAAGTCCTTTACAGGAGTTCACAAGTAATTAAAAATATAGGCTGGGAAAAGCAGACTCGAATTCTGTGGCAGGCAAGAAGCCATGGAGCCAGATGGGGAATGTGCTGTTTCTCTTTGAACTCTCTCCCTGCTTTGGCATCTTTTGCCAAAAAAAAATGACTCCGCTTTGAAACTTTAGTTTTACCAATGAAATGTAATTTGGGACCCTTAAGAGCTGGCCAGTTCTGCYTCTTGCTAGTGGAAGCACAGGGACCATTTTTCTTAATGGGCCTTTTTTCTCCTCTCTTGCCCGTAGTGTGCTGATAAAAGGGAGGGGGCAAGTATGGGAGTTTGTGCATTTTTGCCCCCCTCTTGTGGCGCGTTCGTTAATCAGTGGCCATTGCAGCTTCTTCATGCCCAGGTAAACGAGCAGCTGCAGCGGTTTTAGAGCCTCTCCCTGCATCCCGCAGCGTGGGGCAGTCACACTTGAAAGCCTGACGTTTATGTCAAAACAAAGCTTACAAAGTAATGAAGTAGCTTGGTAGCTTGCTTGCCTGCCTTCCCTCCTCTTCTTCCCCCTACACGCCWTTTTTTTTTTTTTTTTTTTTTTCTTTTTCTGCCAATTTTGGGCATTCATTTTATTAACGCCAAGCACGGCTTACAGCGAGCTTTACTTAGCTGAATGCATTTTGAGATAAAGAGAAGGTATGTGGCCTTCCACTTAAATTTACTTTGTTCCCAGGGCTTGTTCATGCCCCCTAAATCACCTCTTGTATTTGTAAGCACTGCRCAAACTGCACTGTGTAAGCAGCTCAGATTCAAAGTATTTCAGCRTTTCCAGTTTGCATCATCTCTCAAATTATACAGCATCTGTCTTTTGGGTTTGTTTTTCCTTTTTTTTCTTTTTTTTTTTCTTTTGGAGTACTGTTAAGACTTTTGTTGGACTTTTGTATTATTTCATTATAATAAACTTATTTTAAATAAGCATGTTTTAAAAACCTCACTCCCTCCTTGCATGGGTTTGTGTTTCTTTTAGTGAAGCAGAGGGCCCGGCGCTCTCTTGAGGCCTGCCGGCTGTTCCGGGTGCTGCGGGAACAGTCGCAAACTGTGTTTCTGGTTCATGGAAACTGCGTGTATGTATCTTTGTACGAAGAATGTCCGAGCACACGGAGTCTGTTTTGATTATGAGAATAAAAGCTGCATCTGGCACAGAGTTGTGGGTCCTTGGCTGACGGAAAGGCTGTAATTGCAACGTGAGAAGGGGAGAAACTGCTCTTAAACAGTTACATGTATTGGTGGTGGGGAGAGGACTGCTTGGTTGGTTTGGTCCAACAGGACATCACAGGATCACAGAGTGTTTGAGATTGGAAGGGACCTCTACAAGAGGGTCCAGCCTAGGGCAATGAAGATGATTAAGGGATTCACACATCTGTCTTATGAAGAAAGGCTAAGTGAGCTGGGCCTGTTTAGCCTGCACAAGAGAAGGCTGAGAGGGAATCTGATCAATATGTGAAGTACCTGAGGGGAGAATGGAGGGAAAACTCCTCTCCGTGGTGACCAGTGATAGGACAAGGGGCGATGGGTACAAGTTGAAACATGGGCAGTTCCCTGTCCGTGTGAGGARGAACTTCTTTCCTGTGAGGGTGACAGAGCCCTGGCMCAGGCTGCCCAGAGAGGCTGTGGAGTCTCCTGCTCTGGAGATCTTCAAACCCACCTSGATGCCACCCTGTGCCCCGTGCYCTAGGGGTCCCTGCTGGGGCAGGGGGTTTGGACTAGATGGTCTGTAGAGGTCCCTTCCAGGCTTGTCTGTCTCCAGTGCCTCTGTGGGAGTTTCTCAAGTCTTCTGCCTCACTTTGTGGTCATCTTGAGCTGCAGATGAGGGGTATTAGCACTAGAGCCACTTCCTACCTGGGTGTCCTGCAGGACGGCACCTCCGTGGTACCCGATTGCCTCCCTGCAACAAGGGTCAGGCCTTCTGGTAAGACCCTCCTCCCACATGGAGATCTCCGAGCTTTCTGAGATGCTTCCAGAGCGAGGGAGCAGAAGGTGAGTCCAAATCATGACCAAGACCTACAATGGAGGAGAGGGCGCATGCGTGCTGCCRCAGCAACATTGCTCAGCGTTGGAGATGCAGGAGCCCGGGGAGACGTAGGCCTCAAACCCTTGTGCGCTTGCTGCCAGTGTCGGGACAGCTCCCCGTGTCCACAGATTTGGCCCTGAATAACTATCAGGATGCGGCTGATGGCCCCAAGCCCAGCCTCTCACCCCAAGCAGCCCGATTGATTTGCCCCCATGYTCTGCACTGTCCTGTCTCTAAACCGAAACCTCGGCGCTTCCCTGTGAGCAAAGCAAGCCGTGGGGTGCGGCGGGGGGCTCTGCTCCTCGCTCCCGTGCTGCAGCACGGGCTGGTGGCACGAGGCGCGTTCGGCACCTCCGTAACGTGCTCTGCTATCGGGAACGCCTCGACCCGCAGCCCTGCGCGGGCAGAAACTGCCCACACGCCAAGGTACCCGAGAGGCAAACAGCTCAGCTGTGGACTGAGCTCCCACTGGTCGGAAAAGGCAGATCTGCTGCCCTTGCGGGAGCTTGGAGGAGCTTTGTCCCAGCAAAAGCTCTGGCCAGGCCTGGGCTGTCGGTGAGTAAAGGTCACGCTGAATTCCTGTCCCTCATGCCCAGCCCTAGAGGAAAGCACCAGTTTCATGGGCTTGTGCAAAGCTCTTCTCCCCATCACAGCCACGAGGAGAGGAGGTTTTGGGGTCATTTGGAGGATGAGCGGGGTAAGGCCAAGCCCCAGTGTTGGGTTTGAGGAAAGGAGGTGCAGGAAAAGTTACCACATGCCAGACGTTTTCAGAAATCAGAGCAACCAGGTCACACGTCGGTCTGTCCATCTGGCTGTCCAAGAGGTTTTGTACCTTTTTCCTCATATTTCAGAACTTTGACCCAAATATTATGCATATATAATATTATAATTATACATACACAAGTCTTACACATACATATAACATGATCTATATAAATGTATAGCATATAATACACGTGTTTAGGTATCTGTATAGCAGCTACTCGTTTCTTGTTCCTCTAATGCAGGACGGGCTGCTGCCGTCTCGCACGCAGACCCATGTGAGACCTATAAACTCGTTCTGCATCGATCCGTCTCCAGGCCAGGGCCGCTGCTCCGGCCGTGGCTTTGCGCCAACGTAATTTCCAATTAATTTAGCATCTGCTTGCAGGGCTGCTCCRGGGCTCATGTGCAGCGCCGGGAGGCCAGCCGTGCCGCGCATACTTTCCTATAGGTCACAGTTTTCCACTCGCTCTCTGGCTCGGCAGCTGCTCCGTGGCCTCCTTCTGCGGCCGCCCCACGTGGCCCYGGGCCCGTCACCGCCCGACACTCGAGCCCAGCCTGGACAACCCCCCCCCAAAGCCTTTTGGGGAGAAACCAGAGAGTTTTGCTCCTCTGCACGGGGCCTCCTCACGTGGACCTGTCACGCGGGTGGAGGTTTCGCATGCGGAGGCCGTTGCGCCCGCTGGGATGTGGATCCCCTATGCCGAAGCCCTCCTGCTTTGCATAAAGTAATAAAATGTTAATTAAATAYCATTTTCCTAAGCTGCTGGTGTTTTCTTACAGTCCCTAATGGGCCTATGACTGTGTGGTGGCTCCTGGGAGAGGCGGAGGATTCGTGTGGCCACGTGGGTGTTTTTGGGCCACACAACCAGTGCCGAAGGAGTTTGGCTTCCTGTTACAAGAGGGRGGATGAGTCTCTCAGGTGCACATACAAGCAGGTATTCCTGCATGAATGCCACCTTCCAAAACTTGCTCTTTTTAATTAAAACCTCTCATCAGGGCAGGGAGGTGCCCACGTGCCGTCCTCCTCTGAGCACTGCGGTCGCTCCTACCCTAGGAATAACCAAGTCTTGAGGCCTTGTGTGCACCTTGCTTTGCACTACAGACCCTCTCGCCGTGAAATCCGGGTCTGGAGGCTCCAGGCAGGACAAGACGCCCGGAGCCGGTGGGCGCCAGCAGCCGCCGCGCTGAGCGGTGCTGCAGGAACCCGGGCGCTGGGTATGCGCTCATGGCCCGTTGGGACCTTTTTGGTTCCTGAGCCTGAACGGTGGAAACGGGCAGCGTTTGTGCCACATTTCTGCTCTGAGGCACTCGCCCCATGGTCCCTCTTCCCAGCCTTTGGCACTAGGTAYCGTCTGGCCCCAAAGCCTGGCCCAGAATGACCATTTCTCCCCTTGCAAGGAACAGCACCACAACCAGCGYCAGCGCAGGGCTCCCACCCGCAGCCCTGGAGGCCGCTTTCTAACCGAATCCYGTGGGAAAGGAGAGCAAAGCCGTACCCAAAACCCGCTGCTGCCACCGCATGGCTCGCGGCTCTGCRTCTGGCCGCACCGGAGCACCGCGGCTCGCACCCGGCTTCGCGCTCTGCCTCCCACCCGCTGCCCTCCCCACGGTCTTGGTCCCCAGCACAGGCGTTTCAGCAAGAGCTGGGCCCGTTTCTCCTCCCCGGCCGGTGATCCTCCCCTCAGGGCCAGTGTAACTGAGAAGCAACAGCGGGGAGCGAGGGGGCGCAGGGGGTGCCCCAGCACCGCCGGCGCCAGCTCTGCAGCCCCCAGTCCCACGGACAGCAGCTGAGATAGAAACACACAGAGGCGACTGTCAGAGTGAATTAAAAGCCCTGAAAGGATGGGGCTGTAACTCAGGGCTTTCTAGGCTCCAAGTTTTGACTCGGGGCTAGGGGTGGAGAGGGAATGAAGCAGCCACTAATGTGATTTGCAGCAGGAGCGCTTTCCTCTAATGCGATTTGGGGCGGCTGCCCTCTCCTCCCTGCACCGGGTCGGGTCCCGTCTCCCGGGGCCCGTAATTACAAATGCAATCAAGGGAGCCGGATCTGCTCTAGCCGGGGTGGCTGGGGGCGACAGCAGCCTCCAAAAGAGCCGCTTTGCAGCAGGGACACTGCTGGGCGTGAGCGAGGGCAACGCCACAGGTTGCGTTCTCACCCACCAAGGTAAATAGGGCTCCAAATGGCTCCCTTGCTTAAGCTTTGTCCCTTTTCTCCTGGATTCGGCCTCCAGCCAGCTCGTAAGCAGCCGTTGTGCTGCTCCGAATTGTGCGTTCGGTGTTTCCTGGCTGCACTTTATCTTCCTGTGTTCAGCTCCTCGGTGCTTTGTGCTGCAGAGAAGGGCTTCGTTGGCAGCAGCCGCCTCCTTAGGCAGAGGCCGTGCCTGGCCCTGGGGGGTTCCCAGTCCAGCAGTGACCGGGAGCCCCTCACCCTGGTCCCAGGCCATGGGGAGGAGAGGGGCTTCGCTCCCTGCAGCTTTGGGGGCATCCAGGTTGCCTCCTCTAAGCAGCACGTGGCTTTTTAAGCTGTGGCCAAGGGGCTTTGCACAGGAATTGAGCAGGACTGGGGCACGTGGAAGAAGGCGGAAAACTGCCGCCTGAGAGAGGAAAGAAGAGCAGACAAAGCAGCATGTGTGGAGCAAGGAAGGGATTCAAAGGCAATGAGCTTGGATGCAGCCAGAAACACTGAGATCGAAGCAAGGAGGAGAGCTGTGTGGCAAGAGTCCATAGCTGGCGGCCACGATTTGTGTGTTCTGAAGAGGAAAGAGAAGTGGTAAGGATTTAGGAAAACAGAGAGGGGAATGTCAGGGAAGTGGAGCTTTCCTAAAAGATAGAGGGAAATATATTGTCCGAAATACCAGCAGCTTCATGTTGCCTCTCCTAGCCACTCACCTAATCCACGGGGAAATCTTCTGCCGTTGCCTGTTGGAGTCTTGCTGCGGCGCTTGGGACCATCTCCCGGTGAGGGTCCAAGCTGAAAGCCGAGATGTTCCCTCGCCCTCGCAGCGTTTTGAACTAGGTAGCGATATCTCAAACTGTCCTTGTACAGCACAAAACAAAGCAAAGGAAAGCACGAAAATACCCGAAGCAAGGCAATGTGATTTACTGATGTGAGCTATTAATGTAAGTTGTGTATAGCTGCATTACTAATATATTAAGTGCAAGCAGGATATTTAGGGTGTAGTTGATTCGGTGCATGACATAAGCTCATACTGTCTTTATTGTTATTTTACAGCTGCATGCGCATTGCTAGAGAACTTTCCCACAAGTATTTGCTGCTACATATGGCCAAATATACCCCCCAAAAGGGGCCTAATTTATAGTCAAACAAGCACCAACCTGTTGAAGAATCCTTAATTAATTATTAGCAGGTACAACAGAAATGAGGAGGAAGAGTTTTTCTTTCTTTCTTTTTCCTTTTTTTTTTTTTAAGGTGCTGAAGTGATCGTGCTGTGTAAATACCATGCATTTAAAGTTCATTCTTGGTAAATGTTTTCTGGACGGCYTGCTGCACACACCCATGAAAACGCGCAGCTCAGGGCAACTTCAAGAAAGTCAAGAAAATCACTTTCCACGCTCCCCATCTTCTATGTTCTTGGTTTTGCAGCTTCAGTGTCCTTCAAGATGGGTCTTTCCAAAGATGAGATAAAACTGACAGTGAAATGCATTGGGGATTATCATATTTATTGAAGACTCCAGGTTTCCATGGGGCTGGGGGAGAGATGGGCTCCCTGGAGAATGCAAGGAAGTCACAGGGGAAGGGGGTAGGAGCGAAGCCCTCCCAGTGGGCCGTCAGGAAGGTGGGTGCCATCCTCCTCTTCAAAGGGGAATAGAGCTAGGAAATGAAGGATGCAGCCGTAGACACACCAGGGAAGCAGCAGCTTTTGGAGACAGCAGCAGCTCCCACAGGCTGCCTGGGGCAGCCCATGTGGCAGCGTTCCCGGGAAGCGGCATTCCCAGGAGCCTCCTGCAGCCATGGGGATACCTGCACGAGGGTGGCTCACACAGACACAGGCAGCCAGAGATGGTTATTCTAGAGCACAAATGTCCTCTTCTGATGGATTCCTTGCTCCCCTGGTTCCTTGAACACCTACCAGCAGCTTTGCTTAAGAGCAAAACAGATGAACAAAGAAACAAAGAAAAACAATGAGAAGAAAAATTGTTCCTATCCTTGCTGAATCGGTCTACAGACCTTGGTGGCTTGGCCTCACAGCAACATACACACTCCAGGTAAGACACAGTCATAAAAAGAAGTACACTAGCTGTTTTCCTTTCGTTGTGAATCACTAATTCCAGCAACCTCTTGGAAATACAGAGTTAAAGTCTTCTGTACGAGTGGTACAAATTATGTGTATTTATTGGTTGCTTTAACACATTATCATCATACTCGAGCATCCACCTTTATTTAAGCTTTATAGAGGTTAGCATATAAGTGCAGCAGGTACAGCGCTGTCGTTGTTACATACACCTCATGCATTTCAAATACTCCTGCACAGCATTTATTGCAAAGCAAAAATGAATGGCCTGTATGAAAATAACGCCGTCACTTAAGGCTTTTCAGCTTGAATTCCACACATCTTTGTAGCATTTTCTTCTATGACAAACTCCTTTGCACGTAACATATCTAATATGCTTCTCACATGAAATTTACTCCTTAATGCTTGCTAGTAAATAAGTATRTAATCACCCTGACTCCTATCAGAGCTAATACATTTGGGCAAACATTCTGAAAAACAAAAGTATATGTACATGATACAGCACATAGACTGAATGATCATCCTTAAACACACGACTCCAGATTTGCTTTGTAGCGTTAACCCCCCAGGGAGGTCCACCCAGTGGCAGTGCAGACAAGAGCGGAGAAACGGACGGCACACGGCATGGGGACGGGCTACGTGAACGAGGCAGGACGAGGGGAGGAAAGGAAAGCAGCAGCTTCCAGCGCGGAAGCCGGGTGACGCGCACGGTGTGGGTGGCCACGGTGTGACTTCAGGCCGGGGACGGGGATGCAGCTGGCCTCACGGCGGCGCAAGGACGAGCAATGTCCGTGCTCTGACCGCCCTCCCAGGCGGGTTCCTCGGGGAAGACAGCGCCCCTTGGCTAGTTCACAGTTTATTCGCCCTGTTCGGCCTCCACGTTCTGTGATTTCAGGCCTCGTGTGACCACTTCGTTCCTGTGTCTGTGCAGGTGCACACGGCTGAACGTCTGAGCTGTTGATTTTTGCCTGATTTGCTGCCCTTTAAAGCACTTGCTGAGCAGCATCAGGGTGTAGGGTTAGCCTCTGCGCCCCCAAAATCACAACTCCTGTGGATTCAGCACTTAGAAAGTTCACATTGTCATGAAAGAGCCGTGAGTGTCTACAAACCCCGCACCCGAGATACGCGTTGTGTTTACGCCCAGAAGGTCTAAAAACAAAAACCCTGAAGAATTTACATTTAGGTCTAACAGTGCTAAGTCGAGGTAATGTGGTATTAATACGCAATGTTCCTGGCTAGTGAAATTCCTTTTCCAGTAGTTTAATGTTGCATTTGTGATAGAGAGCAAGTTCCCATGCGGAGCTGTGGGAAAGTCTTACTGGCAAACACTGCTGGACGCTTTTCTATTAAGACAGGATGCAGTGGTCCTACTTTTCTCTGATCTGATGTAATTAAAAAAAAAAAAAAAAAAGGAAAATTGGCCATCACCAGCAGCATGACTTGCTTGTTTCACGCAGAGTTTTTCCTTTTCTTTTTCTTTTCGCCCCGGTCCTCCTCGGGCAGGTGAGCGTGTAGCACCTAGCGTCCCCGTTACACGCGGGGCGCTCCCCACCTCTGCGCTCCCTCATGTGAAGTATCGGCACTGTGTAGAGTCGATGTAGCAGTAAGGAGTGCATCGTAATTTTCCATACGACCTAAAAGGAAAGAGAACAATATCAGTTCCAAAATACGCTGCTATGAATGCAGCTTCTGGAGGCAAACACTGCAGGAATCAAGGCGCTCCCTGTAAGATGTTGCACCAGAAAGTGCCAAGTGCAGCGACATTTGGCAAGCAAAACAAAGGAGCAATTTCCAGTAGTGCTCTATTGTGCTCCTCCCTGGCAGCAAATCCTAATTCCCACAAATGTCAATTAAGAAAAAACGTCTCCACTGAGAGGAACCTGCATGCTGGTCAGGGTACGTGGAAGAGGCATCGGCACCAGCTCCAGGCAGCTGTGAATTCTTGAGGCAATCAGGTCCCTGACACTGGGGTTTTGGGTTAACTCCTGCCATTCCTGCGGGAGGTGACTGTACAACCAGCCATCTGAGGGTCTGAGTTAGGCATTTTTGAGTAACTTAATAGCTTCAGCAGACATGATTTTGAATTTGCTTTGACTTATTTTACACATCAATGAATTAATGATAGTGCCACACACCCACCTTTGAAGGAATATCCAGTGAAATAAAAACCTTACACAGAATCACAGAACCACAGAACAGTAAGGTTGGCAGGGACCTTTAAAGACCATCTAGTCCAACCCCCTGCTCAAGCAGGGACACCTAGAGCATCCACAAGGCTTATACAACAATGTGTGCATATATGGGGAAACTCATGAAATAAGGAAAAAGTGAGATCTTTTTTTAATCTCTCCATTAAACTAAGTTGCAGTGACTCTATATGTTGAAGAGCTGACCAGAAATGTTAATAGAAAAACCAATTTTGATCCATTTTTATTGCTAGCATATGTTCAAGTGAATAATGCATTCAAAAGCACAGGTCCTTTAAAATATGTCCTCAGAAAAAAACACATTCTCAGAAAACCAACACAAAATGTGAAAAACAGGTAGGTGAAGTATGAGGGAGGGATTTTGGCACTGGAAAGAGTAGAATATAGGAAAGTCATCTGCAGCAGAGCTACTGGAGACGAGGCTGCTCCGGGAGGGAGCTCCTCTTGGCTGCCCAGCTCACATATTTCTCTCACTGTCCTGGTGAGTCACAGCTTGTCTTTGCTTTTAGCAGATAATCCACAGGCTGCACACACACACAAAAAGGGATTTCAGTCGCTCTTCAAAACTTGATTATATGCGGAAAACAAAATGTAGAAAAAATATCTCGTGGTTTTGCAGGACTTATTTCTGGCACTCAACTTGTGGCTTTGAAAAGGAAACTGTTTTTACAGGCAGGTAGCTCAACATCCTCTTGAAGAAACGAACCTTAAAAAAGGTTTTTCGGGTTTGCTGGTCTCACTTTCAGTAATCTGTTGCACCAGGAGTGCTCCAGCACTCGCAAGGGAAGGATTAGCACAGCTCTTGATTTACAAAGATGTCCTGCGGTTTCTTACTCCTGTCAATTAGCACATTATTCTCTCATGAATGATGAGGGCTCTGCACATAATTCCATTTGCAAATTAAATGTTTCCTGCTGGCCAGTAACGATACCTGACAGCTAAATAGAGGTACTGCTGTTGGAGGCAAAATGCTGACCCAGGGAAGCTATTTGAACAAATGCAGAGAAGGCCGCTCAACAATAAGCAGATGCTTTACAGAAAGACTCTGCTAAGCAGCTGTACGGCTTTCCATTGCTGCTGAGTGAACTTCCTGCCCTTTGGGAAGGTTGGCAGGCTTGATTCAGAAGGAAGGATGCTCCTGGAGTATCCCTAAAGTAAAGGGTAAGGGCAGAGGGAGACTGATATGTGCGCTTTTTTCCCTCATTTGATCATCATGGTCTTTTCTATCGTTGGTATGTTATGAGCACACATTAAAATAATGTTAGCATTCCCAAAATGAGGAAATCTTCGCAAATACCAGTCAAATGCATGCCCATGTGATCTTCATTAGTTTGTCCCGATAGGAAGCGTGTGCATATAATGGAGACTCAAYATTTAGACCATGGAAAGACGGGCAGTCTTTCTTCCTCCCACTCTCTTCAGAAGTCCCAGCTGAACAAGACACACCTGGCAATACTTTTATCTTTTAATGCTAACAGTGAAGCGAGAGGCAGGTTCATACATACCCAGGCAGGTACGTTTTACATGTTAAGTAGCCAAAATCCTTCCCATCACAGTCCTCAACCCCCTCGTGTCTGTAGCCATCACCACAGTAAGCACGGCGGCATCCTGGTCAAAAATATAAATAGAGAGAGACGTTAGCACACGTAGGGCTGGGTTTTTAAGGGCAGAGCATAAAACAAGGCATTGGAGAGAGGTATCCAGTAAGAACTCTGACTATAAGGACCTCTCTCTTAGGAGATGCAATATTCCTCACTCCAAAGAGTATTCTTTCTTTAGCACTATTTGGGTGTTGAAGAAAACAAATGCTCTAATTACTATACGAGCCATAATTACAACCACAGTAATTACAGTAAATACTGCTACTGTAGATAATTACCATAGCAGCAAATCAAAGGAATACAATACAGTTAAAATGAATGATTTGTGGAGGTCACGTTTGCAAAAAAAGAAAAAAAGAAAAAGAAAGAAAAGGCACTTCAAAATCGTAAAGCAGTTTGAAAGTCTTAGGTTGGATCTTGACCCAATATTGAGTGGTATCCGCATGGGCCTACTGCAAGTGAGTTCCCACATACAAAGAAGATTATGCACATCTATTGCCTCTCCATCAAAAAAATAAGATAAAAATAGGCATGAAATGATTGCAAAAAGTGCTTTTTTTTCTCACTAATTCTTACTGTGTTCAGTGTGAGTAGGACCTGAGACATTTTTTTCATGGTAACTGGAGGGCAGACTGCAGTAATTTATGGACTGTACTTCAACAGATGGACTTCGCTTTTGATGTCTCCAACTTTTTGAGTTTGACTTTGCAAGCTGGAAACAGATTCATTTGGCTAAGATCCCTATGACTCCTCCTCAAAGGCATTTTTATTAGGCACATTAAAAGGACACTGAAGGATAGAAAGTTTGTATGAATCAGAAGTGGGTCATTTACTTGCCATGTATTCATCTTAGAAATCACATAGATGAAGCATTAATTACACCAACGATTTGCTTATCAAAAACTGCTGCTCGTAAGAACTATGAGCTTCGTGTCCAATAAAACCTACCTAACATTCATTTAACTATCTTCTTCTGAAAAAAGAACTTTACAGGCACCTGGGCGGTACTCAGGAACCCATCGATGGCCGTGTGCTCGTGGCTGAATAGTAACTCCTCAGGCCGGGACACCGCAGAGTGCAGAGTTTCCCTATTGCAAGGTCTCTGTTCACTGGAAGAGGGGCCCGACACATAGCACAGAGCAACATGAGAGACTTCCAGATGCATGCAAACCATACATACCATACATACCATACAGCTGTGCACTTAGAGCACTGCTTTCCTGCCTGCTTGTTGCTCATGGTAACTGCAAATCCTAACTGAATTATTTTCTCCCGCCTGGAGGCTGAGAGGTTGCTCTGTCTCCCTGGATTGCTCCCAGTGTCCAGCAAGCCTACAGGGGAGTTTATTTATAAGGCTCTGCTCGCTGTACCTCTTGCAGCTGAATTGTCTTTGAAATCTCTCATTTGCTAATGCAAAAACGTCAAGGGGTTCCCATGTTAGAAGGGGAATGCTGGTGTCCGGGTGGTAGGCAGACAAATTCTCACACAGTGTCTACATACCTCTTGTTTCCTTAGAAAGCGGGGCTAAAACTGCAGGGATGTATCGGTGGGAAAGAAAACGGGCAGCCGGCCCCGACTCACCCACGCAGTCGTCGGTGGCCACCGCGTTGCCGTCGTCGCACTCCTCCCCGGCCTGCACGATGCCGTCCCCGCACGTGCCGCCGTGCGCCGCGGGGAAGCCCACCGGGTAGAGAGGGCTGAGCTGGCCCAGAAAACACGCRGCCGTCAATGCACAGGCAGCAGGATTTTCCAGTGCAGCTGGGGGTTAAATCCTGCGGCTTAGTGGGTAATAGGGGTTATACAGAGCCTGGTGCCAAGTCTGTTAAGGAGCCTTCTGCGGATTACCCTGGGGCTGGCCCAGTCCCTTGGGGCAGCAAGGATGCACCAGGCTTTGATTTGCAGGGTTTGCTCTTGCTCATGGCTTGGCACCCTGATGGGGTTTGCCTTATTTTTGKGCTAAATCAGGCTTTCATTACACCCACAATTCCCCAAGCAGCCCCTTTTTGCTCACTCCTGGAGCAGGGTTCACAGAGAGGTTAGCAAAATCTGGCACCCTGATGAGTTAGTGCCTCGATAATTAAGACTCCCATGAACAAGAAGTACTGGATTAAAACAGTTGTGGTAGTGCTCAAGAATGAGGCCTTTCTTCATTTGTTWGATTGATTCTGCCTCACATCTTAAGTTCAGGAGCAGGCACTGTATTTGAAAATGAAGCAAACGCTCGTAAATTTTCATAGCCCACAGTCATGTTTTCACCTGGATTGGGAGCCATCCAATGGTATCCTTGAAATACAAAGATCTTTGATCTCTTCTAAATGCTAAGGCATTTTCGGTGTTTAACTGCTCCAGTTCTTCTTGGTTGTTCACCACAAAAATCTAGAACAGAGTAAAAGAGGTGATTCACAACCCTTTCAGTAGGTGTCTGGTTTGTTGTGGAATCCAGCTTTGAAGGCTGACATCTGTGTTGGCAACTACATAAGTAACTGCACAGAAAAATGGGTTGGCTGCGTTTGGAAGCAGAAGGGCACTGCAAAACCCAGTGCTAGTTCATGCTCTGCAGGCTAGTACAAGGCTGCTTTGCAACTGCAAAAGAGAGGAGGTTATAAGAGAGAATGGTCCTTCTTGGGGACCTAATTAAGACTTCAGTGACCCTATCTCAAAATGAACAGCCCCAGGTAATGAGCATGCAAATACTCGTAGCATGATCATTGCTGCAAGAAAATTTGGATGCTCAATGTTTAGCTACAGGAACAACTGCAAAACCCATAAAGGCATAAGTGGTCTTTGAGGGCTTCTCTGTGATTGTTTAGGCATGCTCATGGCTACAACATACATAATGCTTTGCTCAATGTAATTTTCACTTATCTTTTAATATTTTATTTGGACCTAATTGGCATTGAAATGCATATTGCTTTACAAGCATCCACTTCAATCTAAAGCAAGGTCTTCAACTAAGCAGAAAAAAATGGTTCAAAGCAGAGAGAATTAGGATGAGCTTCTCCCTCCCCAAATTCTTTTAATATCTCAGACGCTGAAATTGGCTGTAAGAGGCTTTAGGAAATAATCTCTTCTTTCAACAATTTAATCAAATTAATTTTAGCAAAATTCAAACCATTTTTAAATTAGGAAAAAGCAAACGGAATGTTTCTGAACAAAACAGATTTAGGAACATACTGCCTGAGCCTGATTCCCACCAGTGTTGGCTTTTGTAAAAAAGAAATTACCCTGAAATTTTAACACAGCAGAATATTCCCAGAGTCCCTAACAAAGACCAATAGCATTAAAGAAGCATTGAATAAAAATGCCTTCAGCTCGAATGAAAGAAAGCAAAGAAACAGGCAATAAAGAACCAATTCTGTAATTGTGTTCAGAAGCTAAAGTCCCGGCCTCAGAGCTCTAATTTCTGCTAAAATCAATGGGAGATCTGTGTTCTCTGAAGATCTATAGATCCTGGTCTTGAAAGCTATAAAATATTTTTTGAAGCACACTCAGATGCTGCTGTGTGGGTTTCTGAACTCATGATGCTGACACTTAAGGTAGTAAAACAAACTGGAGGAGCAGCAATAGGAGAGTGTGACTCCACAAGTGCTCCGCTTTCAGGGAAGATGAGGGCAGAGATTTGTGCGGCTTCCCTGCTGCCTCTTCGTCATCCCGTTACTCCCAGCAACCGAAACTGCACTTGGCCCTCACCAAACGCCAGTTCATAGAGACGGCGGTGGGTTACTTGTGGTTTAGGTGGTTACATCTTCACTAGCTTCCTGCTGGGTGTTGGCAGTCACAGGCAAGACACCACGCAACACCCCTCTTGCCGGGTGACAGGACCATGCGTGCTTGCACCCATGGGTGCTTGTACCTGTGCAGCAGCAGAAAGGCAGCATTTTCATTGCTCATTAAGTGCTACTGTACAAAGAATAATAAGGCAGGGCCCAGCTGAAGGAAAAGCACAGGAAGAGTATTTGCAAAGCCCAAAGAGAGAGAGAGAAGTCTTGCATCACTTGCCAGTGGTGACTTGCCCTTCAGAACACCTTGCCCAACTTGCTCGTAAAAATGCTTTCAAGAAAGCTGGAGACTGAAATTGGGCTGTATAAAGTGTGCWTTTGCAGACAGGAGCTCAGAAGCCTGACCTCATGTTTCGTGGAGACTTATTGTGTTCAGGGTAGAGGGCCTGTGTTTTGGGAGAAAGCGCTATATATGTGCGTGCTATATGCTCGAGCTTGATATTCAACCCTGAAATCACTGAGTTTACACACACAAAATAAAAGCAAAAAAAGAGATACTTCACCAGCCGACCAGAGATACACTCCAGTTGACTGCAATAAGACCAGATTGTGTACCTATAGTAGGGCTGAGGAAAGCATCCTCATATTCAACAGAAGTTTCTAAAAATGTGCCACCCTACTCACCATTTCGAGATAGCTGTACATCTCAGTTACACAGCCCTCGGAACCAAATATGAGATTAAATTCTATTGCACTGACTGGAGCTCAAAGATTTAGGCTAGTAGAAATAGCGCACTGCCCACATACGGACATCTTCCTTGTTAAACCCAAAATGTTAGCAAACACAGCACCTCTTAATAAAAAAAAACTGCTTAAGAACAGTTGCCACCCTCTCCTAGAAAATCTGCTTACCGCGGGAACTTTTGGATAGCTGTGTCCAAACACAGATTCCTCGTACGGTGGGTTGTTCACGTTGTGTGGGGATCTGCAGAGGCATCTCCCTGGAGGCCCTGGCAGTCCTCTCTCCCCTTTTGGTCCTACTGCGAACTGTCCTAGGAAGCAAAAGAGCAGGTTGCCTTATGAGGAAGTTACCATACAAAACACAAACACAAATCCAGCAGAAAAAGGACTGCTCGGGTGAATATGCACTTATAGAAATGTTCAGGAATTCACCACCCCCAGCAAACCCACCGAGAGCTGAGGGAAGGCACTACCACCAATTCTAGCGCTTCAGGAGAAAAACTAGAGCTTGTATCACATTCATTTTCTTTCAGACCACATTTAATTTTTTTATACCAACTTTATAGAGATTGGCCATTTTAAGTGTCAACATGGTTGAAGCTATAGAACTTCGGGGCATGATGCACATGTGATTACAGCATCCATGCAGTGACTGTAGTGTGTTAGTCTTTGCATTACGTCTGCATATGACTTGTGCATATATACAGTCAACTGAGCACTGCTGTCTCAGAGAGTTCTATAAAGGAAATCCCAGCTAGAAATACAGGATGCAACAGATAAAAAAGGAAAAAAAAAAGGCTTTTTGACTTTCAAACAGCATCAAGGATGCAGCAGTCTGCAGAATCAGAATTAGGAGCCATCATGTTAATACTGCAAGCAGTGACATCATTACAGAAAGGTCATTTAGAAGAAGAATTTATATGTTAGAGCAAGGAGATTGACAAGCCTGATACATAAACCTTCCGGGGATGGAATAAAGCCTTTAAAAAGTAATCTCAAGATCTGGCTGCCTTCCCACTGGCATGGTGAAAATTCAGTTCTTTAAAATTTTCTAGATAATTTACTCAGGATAAAGATGTTTCATAATGAGATATACGCAGAGGAGTTGCAAAGTAGCCCCCATCCCCCAGGTACCATCTCCACAGCACCAGAAGGAAGATATCTCCAGTGTAGGAAAGGGAAGAAAATGGAAAATAAAATTTTGTTTCCTCCCATATTCTCTCCTCTAACTCCTGTCACTTTCATTCTCTTTCCTGCTTCTCCCACTGTCATTGGGATTTGAGGCTCCTCTGTTTTTCTTTTAAAGAGCTTTTCAGGGTGAGTATGTCCTGGCTGATTAGAAATAGCAATCTGTCATTGCAAGCTAGTGTATCTGGAGAGGCAACAGGCCTTGGATGTTGAAGATTAACCAGTTCCTCCAAGGCTGCCAGATAGTCTTTCATCATCCTCATCCAACAGAGTCCCACAAGGAAGTGCATGTTCCAGTTTTATTTGAAGCATCAGAAACCATTATGAAGGCTTCAAAATAAGATGTAAGGTCCCCTATAATGGGGGAAGGCTGGAATGACCTGCCTTTTAGGGGAATCTCACTGTACGTGGAGAAGCAAACCAAGCTTTGCGGCATTTTCTGTGGAGGTGCCTATATAGGCAGATGTGGTCAGTCATAAGGAATTAGTGAGGAGAAACAGTGCCTAAAATCACCTGWTCCCCTACTTACCTGATCCTGAAGGTCCAGGGGGGCCTGGCAGGCCTGATGGACCAGGTCTGCCAGGTGGACCCATGATTCCCACAGGTCCAATGTCTCCCTTYTGTCCCTAGGAAAGAGGAGACATCCATTTGTTTGTTAACCTATTAATAACTTACAACCTCTCCCCCTCTTACAGCTGGTGACAGTTTCTCTTTCAAGAAAGCAGAGGTATTTGCCAGGAGGAGCAGATGCAGAGCATGGGCTCCAGAGCCATCACCCCAGGGAAAGCTGCACGGTCCTCCCCCATGTGGAGATAGAAAGGTGGGTTCAAGCAGGGCTCCTGCTCCCAAAGAAGTGAATCTGCACTGTGTGGAGTCAGGAACCTCTCTGCTCTGAGAGAAGTCATTCAGTGGCCTTTTTGTAAAGGTGCTTCTCCATCTGTGGTAGTTATCTGAGAGGTAATGCAGCTCAGAGGGAAACGACTGGTGCAAGTGAAATAGTGGACCCTGAAAATCATCAGYAACTGTATTAATGCACAACACGAGAAGAAAGCAGCTCTGGCTTCTGGAGATTARGTTGACTTTGCAAGGGTGATGGAAAGAAATCAATTCATTTTATCTTTAAAAAGACCAAAGACATTTCCCAGACTTAGGATGCATTTTTTTCAGAGACCTCTAATGCCTCTGAACTTAATGCATGGAGGAAGATACTCCATTTTCAAAAGCATTTCAGGTGCCTAGGCCCCCATGTCTCCTTGGCTTTCCTCTCAGATATAGCTATATTAACAAGTCATTGCAAGGCAAGCTAGGKCTTGGCTTTACAAAGCATAAGCTTTGTGTGGTATCTGCCCTGCTGCATAGTCCTCTGGTCACTCAGTCCAAATGCAGTAAATGGCCTGTGGAAAAGGAGCTTACACACACTTTAAAACCAGCTCCCTGGTTWATTTCTTGGGAGCTTATTTGTGTAGCCATCCCCTTAGGCATTTGAAAATATATCCTGGGACTCTTCAAYGCCTTCCTGGCTTTGCTCCCTAACGTATAATTACATTTATTTYCTTATTCTTATTCTGAGACKTGGATTTCTCAGCTTTACAAAACTKATTTAGACTTCAGAAGTGTATTATACAGCTTAAAGCTTCAATATCTAATCTGCTTTTTATGTAAAAACACACTTTTTTTTAGCATAACAGAAATGATTGGTGCTATATTAGCTTTCCTTAAATGCCAAAGGAGATTAATTCCTTGAGGATGGTGTAATTCCAGGTTAATGTGCATTCACATGTGAATGATGGGCTGTTGCGGATCTAATTTCAGAGTAATGAGGCATGCATAGTAATATATACTAAAATAATTTGGTGTTACACAATATGTTGTATCCCATGAACGCGTTTGAATGTCACTTGCACCATTTAACAGAGGAAGGTTATTTTTGCCATGGCCCATAAAAAACTAATTGAATATTTGCTTTGTTTAATCCTATTAGGTTAGCTCTGTGCCATCAAAACACTCCAAGATTTATGTGAATGTCCACGATGCTGATCGCTAATTGCTCCTTACATTATGCAATGTGAGCACACAAAAYGGGCAGAGCAAGACTTGGCAGCCCCTGGAAAAAAGACTGTGGGAAATCTCTTTTCCCACAAAATAAAGACCTGGCGGAGAAAATCTAACACCAGAACGAAGTGTCTGAAAGCTACCAGACTTCTGTATCTCCTGTTTTGGAGGAGTGACTGCTTAAAGCTCTCTTGCTTAGTACAGATAGATTAAACAAAGGCTGAGTTTTCTGTTAAATATTTTGCCTTGTACCTTTTCATATGCACCCATTGCATTCAGGAAAGCTTTTCCCATGGACAATATTTATATTCCTTTCCTTTTTTTYCCCAAATGACGTCATCTAACCTTGYCAATGCTGAAAYCCTAACTCGCTCCTCGGCATCAATTCCTTCAGGTACTTTATCTCTGCGGCAGGGCYCTGAGGCTGTGACTTGCAAATCCCACCTCCTTGCCACCCTGTAGGCAGAGCCTGCCCCAGAGGCAGAGCAGAGTTGAAGAAGTCAAAAGGATACTCAAGATGTATCTCAAAATGGAAGTGGAAGTAACACCTTCCCAATTTAGCAGCTTTCATCTGGGATGTCAGCTGGATCAGGAGGCAGGAAATGGCCCCATGTTGATGTAAACGACCGTCTCACTTGAACAAACAACTGCAGAAGTGCAAAACTTCTGTGTGACAACAAGACCTGCAGAAATTTCAAATGCCATTTTCAAGTTTTTCAAAGGATTGAAAAAGAAGAAGAGAAAAAAAAAAAAAAGCTAGTTGACACATTACAGGAAGRGAAACCCATTTTTAAAAAAGAAATCATGCTGGAATACTGTCTCAGAACATCAGAAAGGGTTTGTATATTGAGGTGTGAGCTTGGAAATCCTGATTAGGACCCCAGTGCAGTTCCTTTGTTAACACTGATTGTTGCCTTAAATTATGAGGTGTCTTATGTGACCACTTATGATTAAGATACTCTGTAATGAAACAAGGTTTCTAAGATGAAATAGGAAGTCCTTTCAGAAAAGAGAGGATAATGCTCTGTGTGAGCAGGAGGTGATTTGTGGGCACTGTGTCTTCTCCCTCCCTTGTGCTACATAAAGACAATCTGTGCACATGCCGTTCGGCAGGGCAGGTGATCACTCTCGGCAAAACTGCCAGGGTGCACACGTCAGCTCTTAAAACCTGCTCATGCAATGACAAAAACTATTCTCGATGGGTCATCCAGTAGACCTATGCTACACATACCTTCACTCCTGCACTGTCAGAAGACACCAACTCCTCAGGTAGGTCAGAGCCCCAAAGAGACTGGTCTCCTTAGCATCGGGCTGGACTTCCTGCCCCTGCTCTCCCCAATACCATTTCTTAAAAAAATACTCAAGCAAAGGTGCAAGCAAAGAAGTATATTTAATCACTTGAATTGCTAAGAACACTAATCTTGCGGCCTCCTTAGAGAATGGGACTGACCCTCCTTGGAAGGGTCAATATCAAATTTATACACACTTTCCAGTCTTCACAATTTATCTGAAAATCGGAAAAGTTACTTTTGCAAGCATAGTTATTTTGAATCCTAAATAAGAAGCATTTGTCCTCCTCCCACKCCATACCAGATTCCACACAAGACTACCATTCCTTCAAGTCATTAAGTGTTTGTCCTGACCTTTCTTTCAGAGAAGACGAATCTGTCCCTGGCACGCAGTACGATGGTGAGAAGTGTCATATAAATAAGCCAGACTGAAAAATCAATCTTGTATTAGTATTAGCAGAGGGAAGGGAATAAACAGAGATGATGTTTTAGTACTTTGATTCTTTGCACTATGTTTCAGTCATCACCAAGGCCTTGCAACTCTGAGGTCTGATCTGTATTAATCAACCTCAGGGCCAAATTGGATAACATGAATAGAAAGTGCTTTCCAGATGGGCCAAGTTGCTGGGGCAGTAGCTAAAAAAGCACTGGATGAACACTTCATGCGTATGATAGAAATAAGGAATGTATGAAAGGACCGAGAACTTAGACGTACAGACCAGTGCCTTTCATTGCTASAGATTACATAATAGTTTAATACATTGCAGCATGTAATTTTTAGTGTAGGGGATATACTGATGTATGCAAGCAATGTCTTTCTTAATAGAAATAATATAGTTCTCCATCATGGTGAGTCATGGGGAAAATTCAGGTACAGCCTCACAAGAGGCCAACTCTGCCTACCTGCTTAGGGCGGCAGTAGTGAGGATGTTGTTTGTAGCATACACATAAACACACCAGGATGTGCGGGAATATAAMTAAAAGCTACAAAATGTGAGGGTGGAGTGGAAGTATCCTCTGTTCCTCAGCTAAACCATCTGAAATCCCTTCCTTGTCCAGAGCCTCAACCAGGTTGTTACCAGTTCAGGGAAAAACCTGTTTTCTCCATGATGTGTGACCAGGTATTTGAATGCTGCATATATGACACAACTACTTAAACGAAGAGAAAACAACGAAATCCTACTTGTTTGCCTCGTTTTCCTGGTCTTCCTATAGGTCCTCTGTGTCCTGGTGCTCCAGACTGCCCCTTCGGACCCATCTCGCCCTTTGTGGGTGTGGAGAAAGAAGAAGAATGTAAGTACAGAAGTCTGCATTACCTTGGTTATCTGTGCCTTATACTACATAGCAGGTAGACAGTGCTTCAATTCATATGATTGCTCTAGATTGTTTTGGCACAGTTTGTTGCTGAGAAACTCATAATTACATTCAAATATTTTCATAAAAGGGTAAAGTCAAAAATATCTCTTACAATTTGCCAAATGTTTTCCATAAAGAGGAAGCTAAATGGAGAGATCGTRAGCATGCTAGAAGACTTGAGGTTATGGAGAGAAGCTGTTGAGCCAAAMTTCCTGATCCTTTTGACAATAGTTTGCTTTGCTGTCAAGATTTATGATATAAAATATCCACCAAGAGGGAAGGTGGCTAATCCATTGACCTTCTCTCCTCCTTAGAAGTATTATTTTCTTAGCCTAATTTCAGAGACAAACTGGGACTATCTAATAAAATGATTCTCATTTAAGAATTYTATCCTTAAGGTGAGATGCAAGTATGAACTATGTTTGGCTTTCTAGTACAGAATAATGGTGAAATCTAAGCTGGCCAGGGTTACCACAGCTATTTATAGCAGTACCATTCTGATGGAGAGTAACATGAAGAAATGTTTATTAGCTTTGTGTATATAAAAGCAGAGCACTTAGGCCAATCAAGAGTCTATAATGGAGTTTTTGAATATGTTAAATGGGAAAAAAATTATATCCAAATCTGTGTTCTGGAAATTAGAGAAACAACAACAAACTGAGCTGAATCTCATGTATTTTTTTCTTAAGAAAAAAGGYCCAAAGGTCATGGTCAAGTTCACAGCAAGGTCTCAATGTTTTATCTTTCCTAACTACAGTCAGGGACATTTCTGAAGACATTCATTGACCTTCTGCCAACCCTGAACACAATTCCCCAGCACACCCTGTACTCACTTTCTGACCCAGCATTCCAGGGGATCCCATTTCTCCCTAGCAAGGAAAAGGAGAAAAATCATTAAAACACATGGAGTGATCTTTGAAAAAGTTTGGCAGCACCAGTTTAGGCATTTAAGAAAGAAGAACGAGTTTCACCTACAGCCTGTAGATATCTCTAAAAAACCCAGGTTGTGATTCACTGCTGCAAAAGGGATGCACTTGCCCTTTGTGAGTTAGAAGGACCCATAAGGCACACATCTCTCTTCTTTCTCACCACAATATGATGTCAACAAGTAGAAACATCTTGGAAAACTGTCACGGGTCTGGATTGCACAAGTTTATTTCTCCTACAGAACATCCCCAGCCCCTGGGGACACAGGGACACAGTCACTGCCCTACATGGCGTGGGGCCATCTCTTCCCCTCACCACCCTGGCCCTCCCAGGGACRCGTTTCTAGGCTCCCTATTTGCTCTCAGAAATACCTCAAGGGTTCATTTAACTTAAGCCGAGAGCCATATTAGAAAGACAATAAAAACCCACAAAATTACCTGGTCTCCTTTGACGCCTTTGTCACCTGTGTCACCTCTGGAMCCCTGGGAAGAGATAACAGGGTGATAAAGACCTTTATTTACTACATTCCACATGGAAGCAAAACATGTTTTTCTTCTTTGAGGAACTATTTGGCACTATGCAGAATATTGGAAGATCTTCAGTATGTGAAAGACGGTAGATACTCTAAAATGTTTCCTTATCACTTTCATTGACACTGTAAGAGAATTAAGACTAAAGCTGGTRGAAGAAAGTACACATTCTTCCTGGCTCATTACTTCAGATGTATGCTTTCTTGGGTATGATATTTCCAAATTATTTTTTTCCCTCCAATTGGCTTCATTCAAGTTCAGGTCCCACTATATGCCCTGATAGTACAAACTAGCCCCATGATAAAAAATATGCAGTTTAAATAAACCAGATCAATAAATAGGGATTAGTATTTCCATTCTACCAATATGGAAACTGTAGTGAGGTGCACTGTAATAAATTGTTCACAGTAAGATGGGGTGTAAGACCKGCTCCTTTAGCATCGTAACACAAGCCTCAAGATTGCTCTGCTTCTGCATACTTGTTTTCATTTTTAATGGGCGTTTTAGACTTCCCTCAGTTAATATCATTTGGTTTCTAGAGCTAATTTACTTACGTAAGTGTTTGCAAGTGTTCAATGATACATTATTCTATTGTTGTCATACTGACCTTTTCTCCTCTAGTTCCAGGAAAACCCTAAAGGGAATGAAAGAGATTTTAATGCTTCGCATTTTCGTAATTACCCAAGAAGCAAGTTTGTATTTTAAAAGTGAAGAAAAAGAGTGAAACACAAAYAATTAACTTCCTCAACTGCCAAATGCAAATAAATGCTTATAGCTTCTAAAAGAGCATTGAAACAGAATATCAAAATAAGAATTAAAGGCAAGACAACTCAGACAATAAGCCAACATGGAAAAGCCAGGTAAAGCCAGCAGGTTTGATATTGCTTTTCAAATTAAAACAAGGAAAATACTTTTCTAACTCAATGTGAATGAAACCTTACTTTCCACAATTAATAATCTAAAATTATTTTCRCAATAATTTTCCTCTTTTTGTTTTTTCTTCTAGGGAAGATATACTTAAAAGACATTTAAGTCAGCTTCTAATGTGAAGATTAGTGTGAAATTTCTCTTTGAGAAACATACGGCAAACTTCTGTATTCATTTCTTCTTTCTGGTGCTTTATTTGAATTATTAAAGTAATTACTCATTAATTAMAAAATTAATATTAATTAATAAAAATCATATTTTTCCAGTTCAGTAAAATATTGCAGCCTAAATTTGTAAATGCAGAAGCTGTTCTACAGACAGATGCAGAGACCAAACTGTGCTTACTGTCCAAGCTAGCAGTACAGAGGTAGGGTTTAACAGAAGACCAAAAGAATCTCCCAGTCTCATGAGGTAGGTGAAATACATTCGAGTCATGACTTAATGTGGTAGATATAAATAAGAGCTCCATTTTCTAGGGTAGATACAATTATATATGAGCTTTGCCTTTAAAAAGATTCTGTGTGTTACGGTAACTTACACTAAAGCAGTTTCATGAAAAGATATGAGCACAGCCAAGCCCAAACAGACAACATAACCTTGCTTGAAGGACAGCATATCTTTTTAGCTGTACTAAAAAAGACATATACTGATAAGTGCTTTGCAGCAAATTCATGAGGGAAGCAGCTGTCAGCAGAGCATTAGAAACAGATGTCTGAAAATGCAGCATTTGTTTAACAAACCTTGGAGCCCATTGGTCCTCTTGTACCTGGCAATCCCATCACACCCAAATCTCCCTTTTCACCCTAAAGGGGTCAATARAGAGAGTTATTGATTGTGAGTGGCTCTCTGTTGAGGTCATATTTGAATGTCTGACAGTTCAATGCTTTTAATGTGTTGAATACAGGTGACAAGCTTGACCTTCACAGTGCTTGGAGCAGCATTATAGCAGAAGTCTATGTGCATTGCAATCTGCCCAAGGCCTCTAATACTCTCTTTTTCTTGTGTTTGCATTTTTTGGGTGTGTAACCTGTGCTTGAGTTTTGCCAGATGCTATGGAAGGGCAAAAGCAAATAAASAGCAGTACAGTCTCATCTACTTGAAGAGCCGTAGCCTCTACCTATCATATCTAAGTCACTTCCACCAAGTTAGAAAGAAGGGACCTGGTTGCAAGTCTTTTGGTGTGGAGGGACATACTGGTTACTTTTACAGTAAATCTGAGACAACATAGGCTTTACAGCGGTTTGGAGACACAAAATCACCAAAAGGCTTCGCAACAAATTCTCTGGCTCCTGTCAGCTGATTATCTAAGTYGAAATATGGAGCAGTCCCTCCAGAAATGCAGCAGCCTTATCCAGCAGAATACGTTTGGCGCTCTTTCTCCTTTGGCTTTCACTGTCCTAGAAGAGAAGAGAATTTGCATACTGACTGCTGTTTTGGCAGGAGTCCCGAGAGGAAGCCTTGAAGAAACAAAACAGAAGAGATGGGAACTGAACCAAGGCTGCGTCCAAGGAGGAGCAGACAAGTAATGAGGACCAGCTGAAGAAACGTAAGGCATGAATATGAGAATGAGAAGAGAAAAGTACCTCACTGGGGATTTACAACAAGATGATGTAAAGAATGGGTGTAGCAAAGATGGATATCGTGAGTTTAGAAAGGTCAGAGGAGGCGAAAGGAAAGGACACAATCTAGGGAAGCAAGCCCAGATATCTGCTGGCTTCCATCCAGCTGTTGTCTTCGCTGACAGGTATGGCGTATATGGAAGTGAAAAACAAGAAGGTAAAAAAGAAGGTAGGAACTTCTCTAAAGAACAGAGGAAATGCAGATCTGAGGAGATAATAAAAGCAGAAGAAGAGAAATGAAACAGCAAGCTGGACACAGGGAAAAATATTAGTATTGAACGTGAGGAATGTTCCAAGGAGTATGAGGAAAAAACATAACAGTAGACAAAGAGGAGAAAAAATAGCACAAAATTGGAAGAATTCATAAATAAACCTAAAAATTATGTAAGGAAAAGGCAAAGTGAAGCAGTTTTCTGATGGATCTGCTTTCAGTACCCAAACCATGAGGGGATAGGTCAGTCTTCTTTCTGTTCTCCGAGCTGTCAAGTGGGAAATCACAGCACACACGCTTTTGAGGGAGCAACCTCCTGACTTAAAGGGAACACAGGCTCCTTTCCACTGCATGGATCTTAATTGCTTGCCTGCATCCCCACAATATGGTGTTCTTCATCTAACACAGGGATAATGAGATCGAAGGCCTGCTTTTCTGATGTGGTTTGAAATCACAGCTCATCCACTACTCTTCTCTAGCAAGAGCTACTACATCATACCCTGTGAGACAGTGCCACAACTTTGCTCCTGGAGCAAAGGAAGAGTCACAGATGCACTGGAAAATGCAGTTTCCAAATGAAACATAATTTGCACTCCTTTTGCCTAATATACTGGATACTCACATGCTGAATGGATGAGAAACAGCTATATCAAATACCCCAGGAGAAAATTCATATACCTTAGCTTCTGTGAAAAGCTTTTGCATAAGATAATATTTGGTAAAGGACAGTCCTGTGACTTCTTTCTAATCAATGCAGATGAAGAAGCCACTGTGCTATAGCAAAATGTGTCATGTCCTGCCATTTTTTCTGCTATTGACTATGGAAAGCGACTGAAATGGTAGCACTGTCAAGGTGCAAGGACAGTATTACACACAAAACTTCTACAGGGGCAACTGGACAAGTCTGTGGAACTGTGCCCGAATTATCTGATCAGCATCCAGACGGTTTTAATGCCCTTTTCCATGATGTTTTCCCTGTGATCACATGAACATGCACAGTTGCACTGCCACGAGGTACACATTCAGACAAAAGGATAATCCTAAAGAATAATTAGAAAGCCAACAACCAGTTTGGAAACACTGGTTC
The DNA here is from genome assembly GCA_003342815.1 of Eudromia elegans. Classification (NCBI taxonomy): domain Eukaryota; kingdom Metazoa; phylum Chordata; class Aves; order Tinamiformes; family Tinamidae; genus Eudromia; species Eudromia elegans. The sequence goes on along the minus strand of PTEX01000027.1, from coordinate 1,697,815 downwards.
TGGTGATTATGGAAGACATTTGTTTCTATCAGTGAGTCTTCATGAGACTTGATATTCAACTTCGCTTTGACATAATTTAATAATCGACATAAGAACTGCAATTGAGGTTAAGCTGAAGGTGCAGCATCCTAACCTAGATTGGTCAGATCTTTGCAGAGGAATATGAGAAATAGGACAAGAACAGAGTGTCCTTGTGCTGTTCAGCTTCCCAGCGGACAGTAGTTTAGAGTCTTCCAACTGGTATGTTAAGATCATGATATTTGTTAGATTATCCTCTGTGAACTTGTCTAATCCTCTGTGGGTCCTGAAATAAAAGTGTACACATAGTCTGAGGATAATTAAAGTGTTTTAATCTTACCTTGGGTCCCACTGGTCCAGGCCATCCAACTGGTCCTGGCATTCCAGGGACACCCGGGGGACCTGGTCTACCCTTGAAAGGAAAGCATCAGTTATTAAAACAAACTCATTTGACATCATTTCAAAACGTCATTCTGACAGRCCTCCACTGCTGTCAGTAGACATGGAGGCATACAGAACCTCAAATGATTCCTCTTTTCTTTTTTTTTAAAGTATGATAGTTACTATATTCTATTTGTAATGAAGTTTATATAGATGCTACTGGAGGAAACAGGAATTCCCAGAAATACTGAGTGATACTGAGTCAAATAAATAGCTGAATAGCAGAGGAAATTTATCTGAAGTCAAACTAAACATCCTAAAAACCTAGGATCAATAACTGAAACTCTCCTTTTACTTAGTACAGTGTACATAAAAAAAAAAGACCTCTGTAATACTTTCATACTGTTATATGAACCTTCTTTACACTAAGAATAAATAAAAGACTAAGTACTGCAATGGTGTAGTACTAAGTACTGCAATGGTGCTGCAATGAAAGATATTCAAGTGTGGCACATTTATGAGCGTCTTTCTGAAATATTATGGTTTTGAACATGTACATTTATACAGGGAATATTTTTTGTTTACTGTAGGACACTCACAATTTAGATTAAATATTTAATACCACTTTTGTTATGTGTTTCATTGAATTACCAACTTGTACTTGCTGTTAAAATAATTTGTATATTATTGGAACAGCACTTCTTCTTTTCCTAGCTAGTGACCTAACCTCTGCATATCTCTGATTTCATCCTTAATTTTTGTCTTCTTTTAATATTGATTGCATTAAATGGAAGCACTCAGCCACTGAGACAACATATTCTGTTTCATCACACGTAGGGGCACATATTTTTTACAATATATCATGGCTCACATGTCACCCAGCATAGGATTATAGCTGGCATATTGTATCGGTGCCAAAGTTCTGTAAATATAATCATTAATGACTATTCCTCCTTGTGGACTAGCTGAACCTTGTTTTGACTTTGGAGCAGTAAAAAAAGTCCTTTTGATTTTTTTTAATATACCCTTTATGATAGCTCCCGTGTTCGGCTTTCCCTGTCCTCAGAGTCCTAGTAGACCAAACCTAGTCCATATTATTTCTCATGGTCTTTTAATTGCCTGCTTAGAGCCATACGTTCCTCTCAAGGGTCTTTATCAAATTCAGACCACCCGCAAGGGCTCTCCAATGCACAGGGCCCCGAGCTCCCCATCTCACATCTCCAGTAGCAGTAGAAGCAGCACAAGCAGGTTAGACTTCAACATTAGCTAGTTGTTATTCAAGTCTCTGAGTTCYGAGTATATTCTGAGCTACCTCTGCTATTTATTAGGCTGATGTCTGGGACAGCACCTTATTTCATACCTTTCTTCCTGGTCTGCCAATCTCCCCCTGTAAGAGAAAGGAATTTGTTAGTCGTGTGAACATCACATGAAGCACGGTGGCTCCTTAGTCAACACGCTCATAACCAAAACTAGGAACACYCCTATCCCCAAGACCTTGTGTCCAAAGGCAGAACGAGAAGAGCTGATCTAATAGAGCTCCCGATTCTCCCCTGTGTTCTTAGCTCCAAACATACCCTTTCTTCTATAGCAAAGCATTTATATACATGCCCAACTTTCAGCATAAAGATGTTCAAGACTCGCGATGGAGTAAATGCTTTGCAGACCCCAAGCCATAACTGAACATACAGGCTGCTCTTCCTGGACCCTGCCCCACACAACAAGCACTGCCTGGGTGAGCTCCGATCCCCCTGGCTGCCTAGGATCCTCTTGTACTTCTACCACTGCTCACTCATGCTGCTGAGCTGCCTCCTTGATGCCCTCTGCAGACACAGGCAGTTATCAGGAAAAGACAGAAAAAAATATTCCAAACTATTTCAAGCTTCAAGAGGGAGATGAGGCTTTAAATTACAGCCTCAGTTTGATCCACAACTTCCAATATAACTTTAAGCAAATGAAGAGAAAAAAAACGGAATGTGAACCCCTTATCTCTTTCCTTGTCCCCTCAAAAACGTACCAAACTCCTTAACCCCAAGTACTTACTTTCTCCCCTTTTGGTCCCACTATACCAGGAATTCCTTGTGGACCCTAGGGAGAAAAGTGAATGCCATTATCAAATTGTTTTGGGAAGAAATCGTGGGCTGTTGCCTTCCCTTGGCCCGTGGAACCGGCTGCCTCTCTCAGGACTGGTGTGGACTCACGAGGTCAGGCTGCCTGGACACGGTGCTGCCACATTTTCCCTCAACGCTGAAAGCTGAGTGCACTGCTGAGGGCAGGCTGYAGAGCTGTGGTGACTGACTCTGAGCCTCACAGACCTCTCTGAGTACGTGAATATACTTCTGTCTCTCACRTGAAGCTGATTCTCCTTTCCGGAGGCTTCTTAATTCAGGGAGATCTTGAACTCATCTCAGAAAAAAATCAGACTTTTTTTTTGTTTTCTTAATGAATAAAAGGAATTCCCTGAGTCTTCATAAGGGGAGCAGTCGCCTCACTATAAAAATTACTCCAGTTTTGGATCCTGACTGTCTTATACCATCCAAATCTTCATGTAAATTTTATGCAAATAGGAGCAAATTGTACCCCCAATTGCAAATTACTTCCTGTTATTTTAGGTTACAATAGTGTAAATCAGAATGTATCTTATTGGAGTCAGAGCCAAATTTTATCTCATTTCTTTCATTTTACCTTAGATCACATGGAGGATGAACTATACTCTTGAGTTATACTGGTACAAATGTAACTCTCCTCCTTATGAAAAAGCATTAAAACACAGCTCTGACTCAACGGTATGAGTTTTGTTCAACTCATATGAAAGTAATGTAAGTTACAGAAGAAAATAATTCGGGAGTACTTTTTTTCAGTAGCAGCATTTTTTTTTTCACGAGATCCTCCTTACAAAAGTGCTACCAAGGGAACTGCTGAATCTAACTTGGTCCTTTCAGAAAACACATTCCCACAATCGGTGGGAAGTCCCAGAGCCAGGTTACACCCATCTTGCTGTCCGTGACTGTGATAAAGTCTTCCAGCTCACTGTGTTTAACATGGTCTTGGAGGGACCCCAGATCACTCAGTTGCAAGATTGATATTTACGACAAAGGACATTTTAAGACAGTGCAATGATTAGTACTGTTTCTCTAGTTTAAGTCAGAGATAATATTATGACTTTTTTTTAAAGGCAATCCAATGAGGACTGAAATAACTCCTGCTTCTTTTGTACTTACTGCTGCTCTGGCTCTTTGCCAGCCACGCGGCAGGACTGCTTCATAATATAGAGAAGACTTCTCAACACAGGGCAAAACAGCCATGTTCATTTGCTTGTCACCTCTCCACGCCCTTCATAACTCACATGCTAAATGAGTTTGCTCCGTCCTGTGCCTCAGCAAAGACAAAAGGGCAGAACACTGCAGCCAAAGCTCATAAAACAAGACTTYATGGCTTTCACATTGCATATTCCAGACTATTTATTAATATCGTATGAAGTAWGGCCATTTCAGTAATTGAAACTAAGCTCTTTGCTGCTTAACTAAACTCCAGTTATTCTTTATTGTGGAGCCCTGTCCTTGCTTCTCAAACGGTGTGCGGGTCCTCGTGGGTTTCTCGGGTTCCCGAAGGCTCAGGTGCAGCTCCGCTCCCCGAGCCCCTGTCTACACAGACAAACAGTGAAAAGTGGAATGGGAGCCCAAAGCGACTGGCCCAAGCTCACACAGCTAGTCACAGGCAGAGACTTTGCAGRCCTCTTCAAAGCTAAAAGATGCCTCCTCTCCTGCCTCCTGCTCTGTCAGCCCCTGCAAAAGCCCCTGTTTGGTCTGCATTGGGGCATTTGCCTCACCGGGGTATTCTCCACCAACCAGCAGGTTCACTGCACCTCTTGTGTTTGGGCTTCACAGGCTCTTTCTGCTCACATAAAAGGCAGCAGAGTCTAAAGCAAAGAGGAAACCAACAAAGGGATTTTTCACCGATGTTTCCCACCGCAGAAATCCRTGGAAGTGGACAGTAAACCTGAAGCAGACTGGAGTAGGCCAGGCAGGGAGYATAGGAGCAAAAAGCTTACATGAGTTAGATGTACTCATATCAAAACAAAAACAAGCCGCAGCTCGATGTTTTTCAAGTGGCAAAAAACRTTTATGGAAGCTGTTTCAATCGCTGTGATGTCTCTAGAAGCGGGCGTGTGATGTGGCTTCGTCACCAGAGTGTYGCTCACCTGGGGGCCAGGAGGTCCTGAGGGGCAGTACGATTCCAGCATAGAGGAAGACTCTTTCATTTGGAGCTCTTGACAGAAGTCATTCACATCTAGGGCAAGCAGCTTCTGCACAAAACAAAAGCTATCTGTGAACGTGCAGCATACGTGGCCAGTCAGAGAAACAAACAAACAGTCACCAAACACTGCAGCCCCGAGAGAGATGATTCACTTCCTTAAAAAGCAGCTTATGGCTTGTCACAAGGTTATCTCAYGGATGCTTTAACATTATCGCTCCGGCAGAGTGTCCTGTCCGACATTCCCTCCCCCTTTCCCACAGGCTTGTGGCACCGAGGCTGTAGGATGCCCCTCTAAGCCACCGTGGGACCCAGGGCTATTCTTAGACTTGACCCCGCTTGCTCAGTCACATTTTACAAGGAGCAACTCCTCTCCAAAAATAGCCTCTTTGCTCTAATAATATAAACTACGCGCGCGATACGGGCAGAGGGAACTTCGCTCCGGTAGGTGTTAGCCAGCAGGCTTTCATTCAAAGCTGATTGCTTTAGAAAATCAATGGAGAGTTTCCCCACTGACTCCAGRCTTGGGCTAAATGTCTGGTTTGGGACTTCTAAGTTAGGTGAGGTGAATCCCAGCCTGAGGCAGTGCCTCTCAGGACCAAAGTGGCTTAGTTATGTCCCGTGACAGAAGAAACGTCCCCTAGAAATGCAGCCAAACACTGAGAGAGAAACGTGGGAGTAACAAAACTCCACGGTCCAGGTAAACTCCAGCTGCAAGCTCCAAATCAGAMACTGTTAGTAATAAATTCACTTTGTTCCCACTCTGTTAGTGACTGTTTAGCTTAGTGTTATGCTGTTGTGGTGAGATGATATCAAGGATCATTTTATGCTTAGGTTACTCTCTGGGCTGCTGAGGAGGAGTTTCTGGGTCCCAAACTCGTCCTCAGTGAAGTTTGTGTAGGAGCAGATAGCATTTCCCAAGGAGAGCTTGTCTCTGAGTCTCCTTTCCATGGAAACCAAGGAACGGGGAGCAGAGAGAATGATTTTTGCTTTGATGGGWGTAGCACCATCCTCTCATCCTCCGCAGCTAGGGTTTTCACCCTACACTTTTCCCTGGRTTTGTTTTGGGTATGCGAGGCATATTTTTAATCACTATTTGCATAAAGTCAACARTAATCACAATATTTGCATATGATATATAATTAGTGAAATTAAGAAATAGACATTACTAAGTAGTAGAAAAACTCTTTGTCTTGGGAAGTACCTCAGAATTAATAGATCCCTGCTGATAAGCACAAGTGGGCAAACTGACAGCATGCAATCCCGTTATATGTCAGATGATGCATATGTGAACACAGGGGCATGAGCRTGTATTATGTCAAGCAGGTATGTGTGAAAAGGCCGTGTCAGCAACCCCGCATGGCCGGGTGACCGGAGCAGGATCCGCACTCACCATGCTCCAGCTGTGCCTGAAGAAGGGCGGYGGGAAGAGCGGCGGCGGCGGCGGGCCCGGCAGGCAGCAGGCTCGGGGGCTCAGGCGTTTCTTCTGTTCCAAACAAGGGAGGTCTGTTCAATACAAACACTCATCCATGGTGTGCTGCACCACGGAGCTCTGCCGCGGCACGCAACGGGCTTCCCCGCCGCAGGACTTCTCTACGCGCCGCGTCYGCCCGGCCCGGCCCGGCCCGGCCCGACGGGCTGCCGTGTGGGAATACGCGTGGTGTCCGAGTTGGTAAGACGGCTCTTCTGCTGACGGCTGGGCTGCCTTAGGCCCTTAGCACATCTATGATCAAGGCTTGTTCTGGAAAACGTCAGGTTAGAAAAGAGATTGAAGTATATTCTCTATCTCTATCTCTCTCTCCTGTCCCTCACAAAAGGCTGTGGAACAAGGACAGAAATCAGAAAATCACCTATGAACAGAGAAGGGAGAAAAGCAAGGAGAAAGGCAATAGCAAGATACGAGGGAAAGGCCCGACAATAAATGGCAGGAGCAAAATGAAGAATCTAATGGAGAGCGCAGAGGAGGCCTCGAGTCAAGAGCTGAACGAAGGACATTTTCCAGAGGAAAAGAACTGTCCAAATTACACTAAACCATTTCTTCTGCTCCACAGGAATATCAAAAATAGCATCTTCTAAGTTCTGGGCACACCAGCGGGACCCCTCTGTGCACTGCCCACCCATCGGACCCCACCAGTTCAGGGGTCTCGTCAGTAACAGCCCAGTGAGTTGCTCCACAGCCCATTCGCTTCGATTCCCCTGAGACCGGGGGCAGGTTCCCTATTTCTGATCTCTACCTCAGTGCTGAATAAAGATCTGGCCTCCCAGGTTCAGCTGGGGGCTTTGCTGCAGACTGGTGTGTAAGACTCGCCCTCAGTTGTGTCCTGCGATGCATTTGCCGTTCCTAAAACAAAAATTTCCATCAATAAAAATTATCATCTCTGACCAAAGAGTGGCAGAGAAAAGAAGTGAAGATGATGCTTTTGTATTTTCTTCTTTCTGCACCTATGCACTCTTTGGGAAACAGATCTCTAATGAGGCTGGAGGAATTCTGCACAGGTTTTGCTAAGCACTGCAAATATTTGTTTATGTTTGTTGGATTCTTGCTCTGGTTACTGGCAGCTAGAATGGATGTCTGCAAACTGGAGGGTGGCAGGGAGCCAAATACAGTCAGAAGAGAAGCCCATGGTAAAGTATCTGGTATTAATAGAAAATCTCCAAATTAAGTTTATGAGAAGACAAACCTGGCAAAATTGCTAGATTTGTGTGCAAATCAAATGCAGGCAGGGTATTAGTTACATCCCAAGCTAAGATGGACCTCTGAGGCTCTGTGGTTTGATACACGCTGGATCAAAGCCCATCTCTTCTTTCACTTGTTATACACGTAATGTAATTCCTGATCTTCCTGCGGACATCGCCCACCAAGGTCGTATTTAGCAGCCTGGTTCAATAAGCAAAACCAGGGGATTCTCAGGTCTGCTTTGCAACCTGACTAGCAGTCTGAGATGCCTACAAGAGAAGTGCGTGCGAGGTACCTGGCAGTGCCGTTGCTGCTCACAACCCCAGCATGAACGCACTCCCACCATGCCTCCTGCTGCACTCCCGCTCGCTGCTTGCCCTTGTCACAAAACACATCTATTTCATGTATTAAGTCCTGGCCCCGGGACTATTCCTCACGCAGCAGGAACAGCGAGAGCATGGCAGAGCCAGCACTCGTGCTCTGCCCGGGTCCTCCTCTAGCCCACGCYTGAAGCACCAGCACGGCGCTCTGCTGTGTGCCAGCTCCCTCCAGCTCGTGCTTCCCCCTACCCGCGTGGACAGAGAGATTTCTGACATTTCTGATTTCTCAGACTCCTCAGAAAACCACAGAATCACCAACTCACAGAATGGTTGAGGCTGGAAGGGACCTCTAGAGACCACCTAGTCCAACCCCMCTGCTCCAGCAGGGACAGTCCCCATTAGCCAGGACAGCACTTCCCTCAGTGTCACTGCAAAGATGCGTAGCTGTCCACRTACCTACCAAAGTGGGCACCCAAGGGGACAAGCCACGTCAAGACCCCAAAGGTCTGTTAATAAGAGTCTTCCTGAACTTTTCCTGCCAAAGGAACTCAACAGAAGGATTCARCTAAGGGGAAAGGCAGAAGACTTTATTATAAAGAGCAGAGATTATGTTGTTTAATTTAAACCACACACCAGCACCGCCAATGACCACTAAAAAGTAGCAGCAATTTGAGTTTTCTATTTACAATGAAATAAAATAAAATATACAGCTAAGTTCTACACTGGCCTACTCTGACTTCAGTCACCCTCACACAGCAAGAACAAATGTAATCTAGTTATAAAAATAACCATATAGTATACAGTTATTGGTTGTAGAAAGACACATATAGTTAAAATTTCAGGGGATCCATCAGGAATTATGGTTATGTTCTGGAAGGTCTATTTGTAAAGCAAATACAGGTGTATAAGAAGGGCTGGCCCTGGACCTGAGGAGCTCYATGCTAAGAAGTGGCAAAACTCGGACAACAGAAGAGGGAGCAAAACAYACACATGCCTATAGGTACAAATAACACAATCTTCCTATAAGGACTTCTATTAGTAAGGATTTTCTAGCTGTAATAGATCCAAAGTGTAAAGCCAAGGCAGTTTTAGCTTGCTTTATATTGCAGAAAAATTACTTTGATGGGCTTACAGCCCCCCCCTGCAAAAACCATGTATATAATTAGGCTCCAGGTTAATTTTGTTTGCTCTACCCAGCTTCATAATACTCTCATCCCCATGAGTGGAAAAAATCTCAACCCAAGAATAGGACTGTCATAGTTTTCTGTGAAATGTGAAGACCCTGCCTACCCAGCGAGCTCATTTACACGTCTTATATGGAAACTGCTCTTTCAACATCTTCAGCAGCAAGGAAAATATTCCATAACAAAGGAAGGCAAAATGAAAATGTCCCTATACAAGACTTGTCTAAGTYGTGGTTCAAAATAGAGTACGTAAAATTACCAGAGTTGGCTTTCAAATAGAAATATTTCAGCATTTTAACGTTTCAACTGCTATAAAAGACCAGATTATTTGTTAATATAATTATAGAAATATAGACAGAAATAAGAGAATATAGTGGTAATGATTTCTTTAAACAATAATACATTTKAGAYAARCTGTTGTAATATTTMTTTCTTTCTCTTTTTTCTTCCTTTTTTAAAATTTTTCTCTCCTTGCAGGCTGCTTCTTGCTGGCTTTAGCTGGAGCGGGCAGATGTCCCTGGTGCCAGCCCAGCGCAACCYTCCTTGGGCCCATGCCCCAGGCGCAGGGTGGGTGCTGCTGGARTGAGCTGCCCCCAACTCAGTTCACAGGATTTTGCTGCAAAAAAATGACATGGGAACCACACGAGGGTGTTCAGCCCTAAGATCACCAAGGCGTAGGCTTGGCGGACCGGCTGTGCCACCAGATGTAAAGGACATGCAAGGAGAGAGATGTATTCAACATGCCTCCCCCTTACTGCACATGCATCCATCTCTGTATTTATTGTAAGGCTAAGGAGGTGCTCTTTCCCTTGGGAAAAGTGCCTTTTGAGAACTCTTGGTCAAAATCCTCTATTCATGGCGCAAATGCCACTATAACTCTCTTGTGTTTCACAACCCGCCTTTAAAGCACTAAGGTCAGTGTTGATAACACATGTATTTGCTTCTTAGAAACGAGTCTTAGGAAGCTTCTTGGTGCAGAATGGAACTCACCAAAGTCGAGCAGAAATCATTTCTCCATCGTTCTGATGGAAAGCAAAAGATCTCAGCCAAAATCTGAATGCAAGTCTGTTCAGTCAAAAGACCCAATACAGACATGAAAGTGTTCCGTGCCAGAAGCTGCCATCATAAATAAATAAATAAATAAATAAATAAATAAATAAACAAACAAACAAATAGATTTAAAACTACTTGCTGTCCAAAAAGAAGCTGGACAACAGCACAAACCCTGGTGGGCTGCCTAGAGCGTGGCTCTGTGGAGGAGACACATCCCGTCCTCTGCGCCCACCTGAACCTCAGCTCCCTGGGGGCCGGCGCCGGCCCAAGCGGCTCGAAACCACCATAGGAAGGACAGAGCCCGCGAGGGCAGCGGCGCCCACGAGGTCCCTGGGCAAGGCAAGGAGCTCTGCTCCTCACATACAAATACTCCAGGCATTTGATGTGTATGTGTGTGTGTGTGTGTGTGTGCACGCATGGGGAGCTGCCCAAAGGCTGCATGATCTTCTCTCTGATTTATTAGATAAGAAAAGTTCTGAAATTAGGACACAAAAAGAGAGGATTATTTGCTTGGTCTGGCTTTCGACCCCATTTTGATGAGAACGTGAAAGTGCCAATAAAATTGGAAAATTGGTAATCCACTTCAGTGGATTATAAAATGGGCTTATAAATAAACAACAGGTTATAAATCGCAATAACCACAAGCAGGGCTATTTTGGGCAACTTTGCTTCTATTGCCTTGCACTTGCAGAATTCCAGAGCCCTAGATACTTCTAGATAACGTTAAAAACATTCTGTGCTCTCCTACAGTGARGGAGAAGCTGGGGCACACAGAACTTAAGAACTCCTCAAAGTCATGGTCAGTTCAAATATACAACAAGAAATCGCATTTTCAGTCACAGGACCCTGTGTCAGTCACTTTATGAACTGGGTTATAAAACACAACGGCTTCTCACTCCAGAAAAAAAGATTAAAAACGCTCTGAGTATTAAAACTGGAGAACTAAATATGGTCCCTACATGGCCTGAAAGGTTAATGGGTTAATGCAAGGGGGCTGCTGCCTCGGCCCCAAAGACTCCTGTGGGCAGCGTGCTGCCGCACGGATCTCTCCCGCTGTAGCTGGAGGATTAACAGCAGCACAGCAGASAAGCACCAGCGCTGTGTTCCTCCAACTGCAAGACCATAATCTGTTGGTGCTAGAACGGATCAAAAGCCCTGTTTGACTTTGATGTTGCTCCACGGCGCGTTCGGGCAGTCACAGGCAATGCGGGTGCTGCGGAGCACCCAGAGGGACCTCAGAGAGACATGCCCAAAATCCAGTTGGAAACCCTAATACCACAGACTGACTTAATTGCTCATGCCTGCCTTGTTTTGACAGCTTCACAGCCYTTCACAGCCCTTATTTTCCTGCCTTTCCCACACAACAGCTCTGTACTGATGTGCTATTGTGAAAATGTGTAACTTTGTCATGCCAAGAAGCTATAAAAATCCACTGACGCCTTTCCCCAAGGAGAAGGAAATAGAAATTATAGCTCTGGCTTCTATAGACAAATCATCTCCCTTTACTGTACGGATTTTCAGAGACACTCCTTTACACATTTCCTAGGAAACACRTTTAACRGCGCTAGTCTCTTTCCTGTTGCGGTCCCAGGCCTCTCCTACAATCTTTCTGTCTCCGTCTTATCCCAAATCCCCTTTCACCATGACAATCCCATGCATTCAGAGAGCATTCCCCTACTAGTTTCCACTAAAGAGATGATCCCTTAGACGTAAGAGGGGAAGAAACACAACATTTAAATTAGTTCCTCTTAATTGCTGCTGCGTTTGTCTCTCCCTCCTATTTCTTATCTTCCCTCAAAAAAGTCCTCCCARTTCTCTCCTATCTGCAAAACTGCACATGAAAGGGGTCTCTTAATCTTTCTTTCCAGCAACACAATAATTTATCTCCTGCTGCAATTCTTGCTCTCTCTCTTGGTGCTCCCATGCCAGGTCACCCCATCGAACACTTTCMCATCCCCGGTGCTAGAGTTAGGCCACTTCAAGCTGAGTGTCTCGCTGTCGAGCAAGGCCACAGGCAGCTCCTTTCCCTCCCGAGTGTTAGACAGGGAGCCAAACTCGCAGGGCAGCCCCCATCGCCCTCACAAGCATCTGCTTCCTCTTCCCATGAGCCCTGCCAGGGAAGAGCCGCAGCCTCCTCGGGAGGCTCCGGTGTCCCCTCTGCCTTTGCTGCGCTGCTCCCGCAGGCCTCAGCGCTTTCCTTGGGTCAGAAGTCGCAAGAGGGGGTCTAGGGATCCCAAGCTAAATTCATCCTTATTGTCCACATGTTGAGCAAGTGTTTCTCCTGTATCTACTGTGGAAGAAACTGGAAGTCAAGTCAAAGTGGGTGTTTCTTTGATGGGACCTTGTCTGCTTTAAGGACCCATTTGTGGATGCCACACTAATCACATCTTGCCTGACTACTTTTTTCTTGTTAGCAGYCCCAGCCTTTCTCCAAAGGCTGCTCAAAGCTGCTGCCTTTATCAGCCTAGCACCAGGCCGTTCCAGGTAGCACCCAAGCAGCCCTCTTCTTGGTYTGGCTTGCCAGCTACTCACTAGCCCAGTAATGTGCAAATGGCCAGATAAACTCCAGGGGATTTTTGTATTCTCTCAAGCTGCAGAGATGTTRCATTAGTGGAATCTGTTGTCTCCCTGCCAGGCCCCCGTGAGCTACAAGAAGACAGAGAACTTCCAAATATCCAGTCCAGAAGCCTCTGGCCAGCCAGGTCCCCATCCAGGAGAGTGACTTATCCTCGTGACACTTGATTTCCTTCTCTTAATGAAGCTGTAGTCCTCGCCACTGCTTCAYTTCCATCACAAACTCCTAGTCTGATTGAGGCTTTCCTGCTCAGATCCATGAGAAACCTGATCCATGGTGTTAGGTCTCCTTCCGGGACTGTGCTGATTTTCTGGACAGCAACAGACTTCCTCAACTGTGTTAACCATTTTTCTCCCCAAAAGAGTCACCTCTGTTTGCTACAGGCTATTTTCCCAGTAGCCTCTAGCTGCCGCCTTTGAGAATCTTCTAACTTTTGTTTCTGGTCCTTTGATTTTTKAAGTCCTTTTCATATTTCTTATTCCTTCCAGAACACTCATCAATGTTTTTTTCTTCTGTGATTTCTGCATAAATAACTGTTCACAGTCACCCTCCCTGGAAACGGAAAAGCACGCGCCTGACAGCTCTGCCATCCCTTCTGACAGCACAGCCTCCTCACGGGTTGTTTCATTAGACGAAGACCTTGCTGAYGGAGCCAGACAGGCCTTTTGCAAAAAGCTGACAGCAGTTTTGGTAGGACAGGGACCCCGATTCCTGCAACGCCCTGAGCCGAAGTGCAGGGCCCAGTTCCTTTGCTCGCAGCCTCCACTCGTCCCGCCTCCCAGGACCTCTCCCCCCCACACACAGGACGGGACTGGCTGTGCTTGGCCACCACGGGCTTGCCCTGGGCCCTGTCTGCTCGGGGGGGAACTCTGCGCCTCGCGGGTTCAGCCGTGCCAGCGACCCACGAGACGTGGGGTTTGCTCTCTTAAAAAACAGGGGTTAAAAGGGAAGTGGACAAAAACAACATCAGCAATGTTGTCAATATTGTCAGTGGTGCTCAGAAGCTACAGTCCCATTTCATTCCCTTAAATTAATTTAATCCACTGTATTCATTTCACAAGGCTGAGTATCAAGGAGAAGGTTCAATCAGGTGATACTTTTGTCACAGATAAAAGGAAATTTGTGTCAGAATAAGCTTTGGGATATTCTTTTCCTTCCCCCAGTTGCCGGTGTGTTTAGTAATTTCCCCTCTCCCTTTAAAAACTGAGACTTCCAGGATATATCAATAGAAGAAGGGATGAAAAGAACAAAGTGGGAGGGGAARAGAGTCTTCCACAAGCTGGGTTTAGAAGAAGGCTTGTTTCAGTCTCATTCTTACTGCTTAACTACTAAAGATGAGTAGACAAGCCCTGCCTAGCTTTGTGGTAGGTAAGTACAGTAGTAGGGGCATGCGGGTGTCACAAGGACAGCGCAGGAGCCTCAGGAGAGCAGAGCTCTGAAAACCGGCCACAGAGGACATGACAAACACGGGATCTYCAGGAGGGGACACGACAGGTCACCCTGAGAACAAACCTGCTGCCTCCGGGAGGCGGGAGGTCCCTCCTCGCGGAGGTCCCCGCCGCCCGTGGCCACACGCCCGGCGCGTTGTAATATCACTCCCTGAAACACTTCCTCCAGAAACGGTGCTTCAGCACCAGGAAAACTGACTCCGTGGTGCTGACACCACGTTTTAAAACCTTCCAGGAAGACAGATGCAGCCTTGCTCGAGGCTGGCGGGACTAAATGCTAGAGAGAGAGAGAGAGAAAAGGATGCACATCGATATTCTTTCCCCAACTATTGCCTCATTAAAAAAAAATGCCCCTGCAGGTTGGTTATACTTACTGGTTTCTGCTCTATGACCTGCTAAACTTTTCGTTTGTGACCTGTTGCTATGGAAAGATGTGGGAGGACAGAAACAAAACTGCTTCAAGATCAGCATTTTCCAGGCATATTTGGAAAATAACCAGATGCATTTTTACAACTATAGGGAAGACAAGTCACTGCTTAATAAGATCCTTGCTGCTAAATGTGATTAGAGGTTGCAAGTGCAGTGCTAAACCTGTTCTTTAAACGTGAAATTAAATCCCGGTGCCAGACATAAATAATAAACTAAGCCACAGAAGAGAACATTTGTGAAATCACTAAAATGTGTCACAGAGAACTGTAATGGAATTGACTCAGCCTCGGCACCCACAGTGCGATTCCTACCAGAAAACAGAGAACTTTGCTTTTTCCTCTGGAGATGTTTTGTTGCAATTAAACCACTAAAAAWTTTTGTTTTATTATGTGATCTTTCATACAAAGTGAAGACTCTCCTGACCCCATCAGCAAACAGTGTTTGATATGGGGTCACAGAAGGGCTCACCGGGGTAAGACCCTTCATGCAGCCCCGTGGCTGCGGGAGCAGGCTGAACCACGCAGTAGATGCTGTTTTCCCACACCCCATCAAGGACATGTTYGCAGGGCGCTTAGCGTGAAAGCCCTGCTGAGAGCCCGCTCTGACCCCAGGGCGAGGGGCAGGTCGTGTGGGGCTCGGCCACGTGGGGCATCACCCAGACAGAGCCCGAGCGATGACRAGTTCAACTGGGTCCTCCTCAGGGCCCCAGCGCTTTCTGCCTTGGGCACATTTAGAGCCTCAAGCAGTTTTTCCTAACTCGTTGTTAGCCAAAAAATGTTTGCTGAGGCACAAGCACATCCTTGTGCCCAAAAGCCACAGTGGGGACAACAGCAGGCCGTGCCGTTCCCCTTCCTACCTGCCCCTTCTACCACGCTTCCAGCATGCAAGAACTTCCCCCTCGCAGGAGGAGGGATGTGTTCGCTGGACTGCTGTTTTTTAAGAGAGCAGTTTAAATGACTTCTCTAGAAAACAAGGATGCTCCCTAAGAGAAAATCACTGCAGGAGAAAGCCCAGGCTTTGCAAGTGATGGAATCGGGAACGTCTTCTTTTGGCTGGAGTGTACTCGCTTCACATAACTGCAAAGCTTCCCAAAGTATTTTTTAGGTCCAATAACTCATATGCTAATGCAAGACGATTTGAAACATGCCAGTGAAGGCAGGGTCTTGACTGACTGGTGTAACTCAGCATTAACTAGCATTGACCTCAGGAAAAAAAACACCAGACTGAAAGGAAATGATAACTAATGTAAATGCTTTTAGCATCCTACAGGTTTGCTGCAGAAACTCTATCATCTCATACAAGCTATCCTGCTGATTACTGTTGCCTCCTAAGAACCTTAAACGTGACCCATCTGGCTCTGCGGTCACCACAGGGATTTTAGTGGGGGAGAGAGAGAGAGAGAGAGAGATAAGGAAAGAAAGAGCGTACGTCTTTAAATGCGTCTGTGAGACTAATTTTATGAAGCCTTAAGATTTGCAGCCTTCTGATCACTCTCTTGACATTAGAAACCCGGAGAGGATCAGAAGGTGTAGCAGACCTTGACCTATCCAGCTCACTTGAACCTGCTTGAATTTCACCCTGAAGGAACTTAGGTTTTCAGTTAGTAGCATCTCTACTGACCAATAGAGAAGAGCAGAGAGAAGGTGGGAGGGGGCAATTTGCCATAAAACGATGGAAGTTCATCCAAGAGAGCCAGAGTTCATGTCAGCTCTGCCCTTCCTTGCCACAAAACGTGATCAGGGGAACGTCCCGCTGCTCAGGCCAGAATATCTATCGGACGGGATTTCCAGGGCCCCGGCCCAGCTGCCAATTAGTGTGTGTTGCCTTCTCCTAGCAGGGATTTTCCATGCAGTAAAAGCCTCTTGTTTGCTATGTCAGTCATCTGAGTATTTGTTAGTGTTGTAGCCAGAGCGCATGATGTTTATGCTGCTAACACCCAGCCGGGCGTCCGGCAGCGCTCGCTGAGGTCAGAGCTTTATTTATAGAAGCACATATACATTGATACTCATTTTCTTCCCTTTACTGCAATCTACCTAAGCTCACTCAAAATAGAAAGAAACATGCAGACATGTAAGTAATATAGTAATCGGGCCAGATCCCCCCGTGGCACGAATCAGCACAGCGCCATGGGAGCCCACAGTGAAAATAAAGCGTTTCGGAGTAGCTCAGGATGCCAGCTATTAATTCTAATGGGGAAGGGGAGAGACTTTACATCAGAAATAACAAAGCAAAAAGTAAAACCAAGCATGCAATAAAAACCTCCTAGCATGTGCCAGCACAGGTCTGCAGTGCACAATTCCGCTCTTGAGGTTGGTAATGGAAATGTTTTTGCCTCTGGTGTTCCCGAGCACYGGTAAGCGCGGAGGAGACCCCAGCCGTGGAAAAGCAGCACGCCTCCAAGCCCTTTACCTGCAGAGATGGAGAAGACGCTGCCGGCGTGCGGCGCCTGGGCCAGGGCGAAGCCGAAGAGGAGCTGCAGGCAAAGTCCGCGGGCTGCAGGGCTGAGGGCCGGCATGCTGCTGCGCTGCCGACAGCGGCGCGCGCTGCGCCGCTCTCCTCCTCCTGCTCCTGCTGCTCCTCCTGCTGCTGCTGCTCCTCGCCGCGCGCCCGCGCGTGTGCGTACGGCTCGCCCGCCGGGCCGCTAGCGAGGAAGAATGCCAACCATTTCCCATTAAACCTTCTCCTCGCGCTGCACGCGGTTATATTTAACTCCCGCCCTGGAGCGCTCGGCCCGTCGCGGGGCTGCAGCGGCGGCGCGGGGGGACTCTGGCTGAGGGCGCACAAGCAACGCGGCACTCGGGATCCGAGGAACGCAGAGCAGCACAGGGAGAATCAGCAATGGGACTGCGAGCAGCATCCCCGGCACAGGCAGCCAGGCACCACATCGGGGTGGATAAACCGCCCCACTCGTCATCATCTACCGGCCCCTAACGAGCGAGATGAGCAGGGACCAAACATCTGCTTGTACCCAACAGCGCTCTGTGTTTGCCTGTGTGGGGCAAGGGGTGCCCCGGGGTTTCACAAACCCCATAACTGATTTATTGTATTATATAGTATTGAGTRCAGGAAGCACCAGGCATCATACGAACGCAAGGAGCTCGCGGGCAGCATGGGGCAAGCGGGTGACACTGCACCGCACCGTGTCATTGCAGGGTGCCAGCAGCCCCAWGGGACAAAAACAAGACTCTGGTTTTCTGCCAAGCAGCCTGGGCCTCTGGGGCCCATCCAAAGCATGGGGTTTCTCGCTGCAGTGCTGTGCAGAGCCTTGTGGCTCTGTCAATGATTTTGTGCCACCAGAAAAAACTAGTACAGGTCTGAAGAGCTGGTCTTAGAATCTGGTAGTGGTTTGCATCGGAAGGCAAGGGCACTCCTTTGGTGTGAAAACCATCATTATTCCCTCCCTTCCAGTTGGAGAGGGTTTTCTTTGCCCGCTACTTATTCTTCCACCCAAGACAAGCAAGGAAACCTTTTGGATTAATTAGAGGACAGATATTTTTTCATTTGATAAAAGTATTCAAACAACAACATGTCTCTGCTCATCTTGGTGCTTTTGAAAATTCCATTTTGAAGTGATACCGTAACAACCAGGAAAAGTCGAAAGTCAACTAACTTTCACACAAGACAAAAAGGAAAAAACTCAACAGCCCACCCATTCTAGTGGATGCTGCCTGGCCATTTGAGATCTGAACTCTCAGAAGAAAATGATAGTAGAAGATACTAATCAATCCTACCAGAAAACACAATTTATGAACCCATCTTTTCTGCAGAAGAATTAATGTATTCCAAAGAAGGCTTCTTCCCAGTCTTATCCACTTTTGGTTGATAGGTCCCTCATTTGCAAGCCAAGGGAAAATTAATGTACTTAAGACATAAGGAATCTCAAGCTCCTACAGGAACACAAGTTTAATTAAAAAGATGATCAAGATTTTCTAATTCAAAAGACTGAAATCTCTTCTGCTGAGTAGGGCAAAGGCAAAATAGCAATTCAGTGTTAATGCAATAATTCAATAACAAATTATGTCAGCAAAGTAGTACAGAATCCTGCTCCTTCAATTAGTGCAGGAGATGGAAAAGACTCCTTATAATTATGTTTTCCTTGCAGRACTTGTTAGTCATTTAGCAATAACTGTTTTTCACAGCAAAAATACCTGTTGTTCTTTGCATGTGTGTATCAGCTATGACAACACAGCTATCMTCACTGTGCAAGAAGGTGTTTTCTACAAATACAAAGGTGGCTGCTGAGGTAGAGAAGATGAAGTAGAAAAGAAATGCAGAAAAACAAAAACTGTTTTTTCTTTCTTTTTTTTTTTCCTCTTGTATTTAAGAATTAATTCTGGAGTCTGACCAGGAAAACACTCACTAGTTTGGTGATGAACTAAACCTGACCAAACGAGACAGCTTGGACGTATCTCGCAGCTCCACCCACGCTGGTCACCCCGCAGGGGTTCAGGTCGTGGTGCAGCCGATCAGTTTGACACCTCTGGTGCTCATGGGTTTTCACCAAACCCTCTGGGTGACACACCTTCTAGGCATGATCCCTCCAAGGGACCTCTAAGGGACCATCTTTTCCTTGTCCTTTTCCTATTAATAATTCCCATGCATGCCTTTTTCCCCCCTTAATTAAAATGGAACAAACTGGAGTGGAAAAGGGCTACAAGCATGACTATGGGTTTTGGGTAATGCCAAGTGATTTCCATCAAAGTTATCAGAAGAACTAATCCCACCGTGACATTTTGATGCTGGAATGCACAGCAAAACAAAGCAATTATAAGACAATAATTCAGCTACTGACCTTTATAACATTATTCCCCTTCCCTGATTGTGTTTGTTTCAACTGCCTTGTCTTTCGGAGTGCGAATTACGTAGCATTTGCTGTAGCACCATGGCAGCACCATGGCAGAACCGCTCTACTTCTGCCCGAGACGCTCCAGGCAGAAACACGTGGCAGACGTGAAGGAAGCTGGTGCTTGCAGGAGCAGCCCGCGGGGCGCTGGGCAGGAGGCCTGGGGACGTGCTGAGCGCGTTCATGAAAGTTGCAGCAAGTCTGACAGCTCCCCTAGATGTGCAGGTACTGGGTGGGTGCTTGGTGCGTAACGCACACACCAGGGTGCTCCTGTTGTGCTGCATTTACGGCAAAGGGGCAGACCATCATACAGGACACGTGTGGAACATTGATGCTGCTTGCATGTGACGTGGGCGTAATCCATGTCTGCAGTCTGCACACAAACAAGGATGTCTCCAGAACTGACTGATACAGGAAAATCCTGGGGGAACAAAAAAAATCCCAGAATTATTCATAGAAAAAACGTTCCTATCAGAAAATGAGGGTGTCCATGGAAATCCATGTGTACAAATAATGCTGAGGAGGAGACCGGTGGCCAGCTGAGACCTGCACTTACCGCTAGTGTATAAGTGAATAAATAGCCATTATCTTCGTAGGAGGGTGATTCACAGACAGCTATAACCCTGTCTGTTCTTGATATTTACATCTAGAAGAATGGAAACAGACTTCAGGGCAATTCTTTCATCTTATATTCGTTTGGATTGCCTATTTGCTATTATTTACTTCTATTAGTAAAGGTCTGCAGAATTTGCTTTTTGCACTAGGATCACTGCAATGCTGATGGGGGCACAGGACTGGCTCTCATGACTCCTAATTGAAGTGATTTATAATTTAGCCTGCCAAGAGGCACAATCAATTAAACACCACCAAGCAATCTTTCTTTTATTCTCTGTGAAGATTTTTTCTAGAAAAATGTTAACGTTGTTGCTTTAATGCTAACTCTGGTGCAGTTTCGTGGATGCTGGCAATGTAGCCTCCTGTACCTGACTCCCTACTATGCTACAGCCTAAGACGCAGGGGAACAGGAATGCTAAYGCGAGCACGCAGACACTGAGGAGAGCAGTGCTAAACACCAGCACCGCCGCCGTCAGCGGAGGGCGCAGGCCAGAGGGGTGGCCAAAGACCCAGTAGACCAAACCAGGAGCATAACCGCAAGTACGTGAGTTAAGACACTGAGGCCACCACTCCTGCCAAGCCCAGCAATAGCTACGCACCTATGGCAGCTTCAAATCCCTGGTAGGGCTGAGATATTAATGCTTGCTTTCCCCCTAAAAAATATTTTTTTTGTGTGTGCAGATGAACATTACAGCTTCTGCAGAGYGAGCTGGAAGCTCATGAGGCCTTTCACACCTAACCCCAGCCCTGATGACTCCTTGCTGGAACAAGGACGTGCTGCTCTTGACGAAAGCGGAGGAGGTTGTACCTGCCAGTGCACCAATATCTTTTGCAACACCCTTTAGCAAGGCCATACAAACCCATCGTCCCAATGACAGCTCCAAGGAGACAGATGACAAGTTCTTCACATGCAGAAGTGTCACTTTTTTTTCTTTTAATATTTAATATCTCTTGATTTAATCACAGAGAGACTTTTATCCAAATGCTGTAGAGAGCTAACACAGAGTATGTCAGGAAAGAGTCAAAGGGCCATGGACCCGTTAGACGCTGTGTAGACTCTGGGTGTAAAAACTTTGTCAGGGTCTTTTCCCATCTTCTGCAGTTGGGAGCATCAACACTGTGAGCTATGGGCAAAACTCCCACTAACTGCATGAGAAGTTAGACCACCCTGTAACAAATGACAATCACTAAATTTCCTGCACCTAAGAATTCCTACAACCCTAGCTCGGCTACTAACACAACTCTTCAAAATCCAGCAACTTGTTTTCTTTCTTCAGGGGTTTCTCTTCACTGTGCCTGGGATGGACAGAATTCACCCAAACAGACTGTACAACTCGTTCCTACCTGGGTTGCTCAGATGAACGAAAACATCAAGATATGCTGGATTAAACCCCTGTACACAACATTTTGAGTGGTGCATTTCTTTTATTCTCCCTTCCCCATCTCCCATGAAGACTGATGAAAAACTGGTCTTTCCTGGAGTATAGACTCACGCAAGCATTCATTGCCATTCTATTAATCTCTCTTACATCTTCTTTCTGCACTATTTCGGTCAGCCTAGAGATTCCTGGAAAGAACAGACACTGAAAGCATTTTCATTTATATTAGTGTTTGCCATAAATAGCTGGAAGGGTCTGCTTTACTGAGGCTCTCTTTAAACCTTGACCATCTGGTTTCCATCACATCATCAAAAGAAACAGCCAAACTCTGCTTCAAAAGAGCTGATTCCTGTTCATTCCAGTACTGTTTTAAGCCACAAGTAGAACTCAGGTTGCCTCCGTGTCATCATGACAACCAGCTAAAGCACCTGATATGATCCCAGAGCATCAATAAGGATGGGAGGCTGAAGGCTTCTCTCTGTATTCGTCAAGGAGGAGCCAAGCCCCTTAAATGCCATAAATATATTCTTGTTTCTGACTCTTCTAATCTGTTAGAACTGTTTTGTTTTCAGACTTTTTTGTCTGCTCAACAACTCCCATAAATACATCTCTGTGAGGTCAAACATAGGATTAAGGGATGGGCAGCAGCTGACAAAACGCTACCATAAAGCAAATAAAATAAATAACAAATCCAAATTAAAGGAAATACAGGATGAAAGTTTCTTTTTATTGATTTCTCAAGTATAAAGCAAGAATTTTTTGCTTTTGTTTAATCAAAGCAAATGTCCTCCTCTTTGGTCAGTACCAACATCATTTTTTATGGACATTTTATATCATTATAGTGTTTTGTGTCTAATCACTGCAGCATATTAAAAATATTTTGTTCATAGTTAAAAAGAATGAAACCAGTAAAATATGTGACAAGATCCAATGTGTATTTTTACTCTGAATTTCTTGGAGAGCACCCCCCCAGGCCATAAAAGCACTGCCTGCTCCACAGGCTTGCACCCCTTTGTGAACTGCATCCATTATATGGGTTATAGCTTTTGTACTTCCCATCTCTCCTACGGATCTTACTTTTAATGGCTCAAGAACTCATTTTTCTGTGCACTCTGCTAGGAAGTCTGGTATAGATTCAAATGCATCTCGTTCATTTCACAATTACTGATATTAGAATAATCTTTAAATGCTGAGATTTAGTTATAAAGTCCTAATTTGTTTCACTGCTTATAGAAATGCAGCTGTACCAGTTCCACTCCTGGGAGCCGTTTTAGTTTTGCTTAATGCATCACTTTGCAGCACCGCTCTCTTCATCTTCCACTACATGTTAGAACGAGTCAGCCAGGGAAATTCCTAGAAGCAAAACAAAACAAAACAAAAAAGCAAACAAAGAAAATCAGGACAGTAGGAAAAATAGGATACAAATATGCATTAACTACTAGATGGAATCTGCAGGAAATGAAGGACTGCTCATAAAAATATTCTTTGGTCTGTCAGGAAAAGAACAACTGTCAGCTCTGATAACAGCAGTTAGAGAGCCATGCATTAGTAAGAGCCCATAGAAAAACAAACAAACCAAAAAAAAGCACGTGGTGTAGTGCAAATGCCCCAGCTCCCTTATCTCCCTGTACTTGCAGAGAATGTTTTGCCTTCACAATCTCTGACCTCTCGGCAGTTTCAGTGATGCTCCATGAGGATTTACCAGGCTTGTCTACAGGAAGCTTGTGGAAAAAGAAAGGAAACCAGACACGCACCTGCTTCTTTCTCTCGGAGCGTGGATCAATCATGACGTTTATAAGAGCAGGCGTGTGCCTGTTGGCCATGCTCGCCTTCAGCGCATCCTGCAGCTCTTCTGGCGTTGTAACAAAGTACCCTTTCCCTCCAAAGGCAGACATAATTTGCTCATAGTGCGAATTTGGCAGGAGAGAAACAGGAGGTGCACTGTAACAAAATGGAGAACTCTGATTAATGGCATTGAAGAACTGCCAGGATCATCAATTCCAATTATTTCAGCACTGATTTTGATGCAGGAGATGATTCTTGTGCTGGTTTGATGAAGTCTTCCGGGCTGGAAAAACTTTTTTCCCTATACAGCTTACGCTATGTTACTGATTTACAGCATTATTAACTTTCATGTCCTGGAGACCCTCTTGAGCAAGCTTTAACTGAGCTCTCTTTATAGAGAGATGAAGCAGAAACCCATTATAAAACCACAACATAAACGCAAGATGTCAGGTGATTTTTGAGGTTAGCATGATTCTGGAGTGTTGCTCACTGTGTACTCTCAACTATGGGGCCCGTTATGCTTCAGCAACCTGAAATGGCTCATCAAGTCATCTCTATGCTACAATGTCGTATAAAGAGCAATCTGTAGATAGGGCACTTGCTTTTGATTTATACTACTTACTTAGATTAATTTATTTTAGAATTAAATTCACTTTAAATTCACATGACAAATTTTAATCTGGATCGGGAAATATTAACAGTATATAGAATGATCAATGAATTCAATAGAATGATCAATGTGGTTACTTCTTCATTAATTAACAGGACACACTTTGAAGACACCCACCATGTAGCAGGATCTCCAAACTTTAACATCTCCTTCCAGGCATCTGTATCCAAACCAGTGTAAATCCCATTGTTGTTCACTACAATAATCAGGATTGGTAAATTGTATCTAAAAAAAAGAGGGGAAAAAAAAGAAAAAGAAAGGAAGATTATTAAAATACTTGCTCCTTTCTGCAAGGTGTTTAAGTGTTACTTCTCATTAAAAATACAATAAAGTCAATTCTGCATGAAACATGATGTACTCGCCACTGATTGTACATTATGTCAGAACAGTAGAGGAAAAAAAAAAAATCACAGAATGGCAGGAATACAAAGGGACCTTTAGAGGTAATCTGCTACAAACGCCCTGTTCAAGCAGGGGCACGGGCACGGGCTTCCCAGGGCCATGTCCGATAGCCTTGGATTGTCTCCAAGGAAGGAGACTCCACAACCTCTCCAAGTAACTTGTTTCTGTGTTCAGTCATCCCCCCAAGGTAAAAGGTTTCCCTCAGACTGAGTGGAACTTGTTAGGTTCACTTGCTAGATCTGTGATCACTGTCTCTGTCCTGTGTCACTGGCACCTCAGCTTTCTCCTCCGCAAGTTGGACAATCCCCAGCTCTCCCAGCTTTTTCTCATACGAGAAGCTCCAGTCCCCTTCACTCAATTTCCCGCTCTTTGGGTTAGACTGTCCTGGAGCTTGGAGGAATTAAGCCCCAAATATCACGCCAGTTACATGTAAAGCACTATGTCTACGTGCAAAATAGCTACATGAATGCTCTGGCTTGTTTTCYATAAGTTCAGGAATACCCTGCCTCCTTAGCCTTCTAGTTAACTTGATTATGGACACATATAAAGAGGGTTTTCTTGGAAAAAAAGGCAGCTACCTGCAAATAGTTTCCAATTCCATGCCAGAAAATCCAAAAGCACTGTCTCCTTCTACACAGATCACTCGTTTTTCAGGTGTTCTATCTTTAGCCACCATTGCAGCAGCTATAGCAAAACCCAGTCCAACTCCCATCGTGCCAAATGTACCTGCATCAAGTCTGAAGGAGAAAACAGAGAATCACTAGCCCTTTAAGCACAGAAATTCATACTGTTCAGTTAATCCATGTTTACTTATCTTTAAGAATTTATCATATACAAATATTGTTTCAAAGAAAACTGGTATAAAGAGGTACCAAACATTCAAATTATTACAGTTTTTGCTGCTTACCTATAAAGGCTGCTTTTTCAGTCAAACATTAGATTAATATTGCAAATGTTTTAGCTGAGATGCACATACTTAAACTCTAATTAAAATAATGTAGCTATTAGTAGGAAATCTTATACACTAGTAATAGTACAACAAAGAAAGAAGTATTCTTGTGTGCTTTTAGCTTGCATAGAGCAATATTTCAACCACATTCAATTACTGTAAAGATAGGCAGACTACATGAAATCTTTCTGTATTTAATTCTTTGAAAATTTAACTAGAAGTCTGAAAGCCATCAGCTAAATTATGCCATTCAAACTCTAGTCTTCTGTTCAACTTTTGAAAATCAAATTGCAAGATGTAATTAAGTTAGATCTTTTCAGTCAGAAGCACATAATGGATACAAAAGTACATAAAGAACAAGATTATTCTAGGGTTAACTTTTCAAATTTGCTTTCACATATACACAATGCTATCTGAAAAGCCAATCATCAATATCATTGTGTCCTTATTTAACAACGAAGCAAACTCTTCCCTAAACTTCACTGAAAATATGTTTTATTCTTTCTTCATACACACAAAAAGTTTATTTATGACTGTGTTACTTTCATTAGAAGTCTGTAAGATTTATAATCAGATCAGAAGTTTCACCTCAGCAGAAAGAACTCGCTTTTTCCCTCCACTCAAGAAACTGCACTTAACTCCTAGTCTTAATCATTCTCCGTGGCCTAGCTTTGAGACAGTAACACACCAGGTACTTCCAAATTTGGGTGCCTACATTTTAGGCAAGTTTACATGAAAGTCTCAATACAAAATCTAGTTTTCAAAAACAGTTGATTCACCTCAAGTTTTCCCTTTATGAGTGCTACATATCAAAGAAAAGATTTCACTTCACAATAGGACTCCAAACTATTTTTTTTTTTTAAAAAAAGATGTATTTACCATAGACTTGGAGCACAGATAAAATTAAGGAATTCAACATGATACTGGACGGGATACTACTAGAGAGGGTACCCTGGCTTAAGCCTGCCTTCTACTAAAGGGTCAATAACATATTGAACAATTATTTTAAATCCTTTAAAAAGAACTACAAATCATCTACACCACTATACTTCTTGGCTACATGAAAAAAAATCTCTACAGAAATCTAGCCCACTGTGTGAGCACAATGCAGACAAGCCCTCACCTTTGACGAGGCTGGTAGTTCGGGAGCGCAGTGCGGCCAATGTCCATGGTGTTTGCTCCCTCGCTTACCAAAATGCAGTCCCTGGGTATCAGATCTCTGATGTGACGGAAGACCGTGTAATAGTTCATAGGCAGTGATTTTTGTAGTTCTAACCCCTTAAAAATAAGAGATACCAAAATAAGAGATACAGATCAGTCCTAAAGCTGACTTAACATTAGTACTGTTAAGGAGAGAAACTTCCTTTTGTTTCTTTAATATAACACTACCTTTGATTTTTCTTCATTGCTCATTATTTTCTCTCTTAGCTTCTTCCACCACGGTGAACTGGATGGATACTTCCATTGTCTTTTGCTGAATTCTTCTAAAAGCTAGAAAAAAATAAAATATTGCATGTTTCTTCCAACATATCCAAAAATATCAAGAGCACCAGGAATGATGTTATCAAGAAAGATCCCAGCCCAATCACAGTAAGACAGAATCGAACCTTTAACATTTAACCTGGGACTAGTTTGCAGGCACAACATGATTATGTTACCTGAGAAATGTATTTCCTTTAAGATTTTTTTTTAATTTGCTGACTTCCTTTATATAAAGTCAAAGAAACCAGACAGGAGGACATCTGATATTACCTGCTTAGTCACGGTGTTTATGTCACCTAATAAACTTGCAACTGGCCTCACATTATTCCCCAGCTCTTCTGCACAAATATCAATCTATATTAAAACAAAAAAAGCCACACAATTAATTCAAGGATATTAAGGGTTTTTCTTTCAGTTCAAGTAATTACAAACATTTTCTAACAATGCTTTTCTGCTTTGTAAAATGGTAAAGATAACTTTCTGTTTCTGATTGAAATACCATCAAGAAAATGCTTTTCAAGCTAAAATGCTCTTCATTTAAAATAAAAAGAAGATACATATCTTTAATATAAATATCCTTATAACTGACTGTCTGCTTCCTTCATGCTGTATAGAGCTTTAGTAGAACAGAAAGTGGTGACTTTTTGTGACACTTGTATGAGAATTAGTAGTCTATATCTGGGTATACTCTGAAAGTCTTCACACAATAATAATTTTCTCACAGAGAAAAATTTGTGAATGTTACTGATGGTAAGAATTTGGCTTATTAGAAAAAACAGAGCAAATGGTGAGCACTGAGGGAACTTTCCAATTTTCCTTATTAATGACTTGAGACCTCAAACATTAGGTGACATACTAATTTATGACTGTGTCTCACAGACTATGAACTGAATTAGTATTTTAATACTAACCTATGGTAGATAATTAGTGTTAAACTAGAGGAATTCTAGTTTGAAAAAACTATATTATTCTTCTGTAATGTATGTGGAAACTTGGCAATTGTGACTAAGTTCACTGAAAGCACGTCAGTCAGCACAGTGAATCAACTGCTGCTCTTGGATCACAAGCTCTAAAGGCAGAATTTTAAGGACAATCAATTTAACAGTCTGTCCTTCTATGAGCTGGCAGATTGCCAAATATACTAATTAGGTAAGCAGATTTTCTTCTTCTCTTCCCATTAATATTTCTGAGAGACTGAGGTTTCTGAATGACTGACTCAGGATCTGAAGGTCGTTTTATTTCAAGAAGTCCAGCTCTGTGAGCAGCAAAACAGCCTCTCACAACTTCAAGAAAATTTGATCAATGGATCTCCATATATCACAAATCCAACACTGTTTTAGCTAACTACACGTCTGTCCTCCTCATTATAGCAGCTCTACATCCTTGACAGCTAGAACAATTTACAATTCTGTAAATATTTTCAGAAAGTGAAAAGTAAAACACAAGAAAAAAACTCGTGGTGATTTCCTCAGAACTACTGTACCTATATGCATTGTATTGCACTATCCAAATGCATGTACAACTTCTCCTGAAGTTAATTACTAAAATCTAGGTAATATTGTAGGTTATAGGTAATTCTAGGTAATGCTGTAACACAGAGATTTCCTTCACTGGACAGAGTTTTTCCTATTTACCTGAATAACCTTTACATCTTGTCGAAACCTTGGTGGAAGGCCAAAGTGCAAAATCCAGTTCAATCTGGCACCAAGTAATATGATTACATCAGCATGCTGTAATGCCCTAAAAAAAGGAAATGCGAGAATCAGATGAGGAGAAAATATTGTTAAATTTAATAGTTTTCAAAACTAGAAGTAATCCTCATTGGCACAACAAACTCAAAAACATGCAAGTAATTCTTTCTTCCTCTGAGCTGTTTGCCTAGTTCTAGGAACCCAAATCCTTGCATAACAGTCATTCATCAAGGCCATTCTTGAATTCTGGAAATTAAGAATTTATTACTTTTACCAATGCACTGTGTTTTGGAAAGGACTCATTACACTAGAAGAATAACAAGATGCTATAAAGGTAAAGAGATCAATAGGCAATAGAGAGTGCCAAAATTAAAGACTACCTTGCATGTCTCAGTTTTGCTCTTGTTAATTTGCCTTTCAGCTGAGTCCACAATATTTGCATTAGTCTTTCATTCTTCATTTCTTCTAAACATTATGTTTAACAAAGATAAAGCTATGATGCTCAACTGTGATTAATTTTTTTAACTCAAAGGATACAAATGTCCATCTGCAAGGTGACTCCATGCCTACTTATACCGACAGAGGCCCTTAAAGTTCATTCATATCAACTTCCCCACAGTCAGAAAAAGTCTTATAGATATGTCTTATCTAGTGCACTAAATTTAAGTATTTATGTAAACTATGTACCAGGTTCATTTTATGTTATGAAACACAAAGTAACATTCTTGATCCATCTACTTGCCATACGTTTCTAGTTACAGAAATCAGCACTCAGATAAAACATCTTCCAGGCCTGTATCCTGAGCAATGTCAGAAATAATCTATCTATATTTGTTGCACCTTTCCACACAACATCTTCAGGGCTCTAAAATGAAGGGTAAAACGTAGCTGAAAAGACTTTGATGTACATGCTTTATCTTCCCTGGTATTTGCAACACACCACAACCCCCTAGTTATTTGCCAGACGGTTGGATTAGAAGCCTCGCTTTGTATTTACGTGGATCTTGCTGCAGCCACACAGCTGGGATGGTTATCAGGTACCACTCCTTTTCCCATAGGTGTAGGCAAGAAAGGCAGGCCACAAAGGTCCACCAGCTTTCTGATGTTGTTCTCAGCACGTGAATAAGCAGCGCCTGAGCAGAACAAAAGAGATTACTTAACACTAACTCAATCTATGATCTTTCTGTAGTTCATTTTCCAACGTGTAGTTAAATACTCGACTAACTTCAGTATGTAGACAGTCTTAGTGACTTTTAAGCACTCATATATTTGAAGATACATATGTGGCTAAAAGAATTACTGGACTAAGGCCTAGAACATGAGAAAAATGTGATCCTAGAAATGTACTGCACTCGCCTAAAATTTCAGTTACTGATTACATTACTGGCAGAGAGAGAACTACTTCCTGATTGGCTGCCATCCTTCATTCAGGAGAACTCAAAATATAATCAAACGTTAATTTTTATGTTCAAATCTCCCAAATTTTTGATGGAAGGTATTTCAAAACTTTAGTTGAAAATATCTAGACATTTCTAAGAGGCAGGGTAGGGAAAAATACACATTTTTGTTCATCTTAAATGACAGATTTTTTTTGGTGAAGTTCTGTGTTCTGGAGAAGAGACCTCCCTAGTAGAAGTCATTGTGTGCTTTTTTGCTAGCCCTGTGCATGGCAATGTATCACACACTCCATCTGCCTAGACTGGCCTAATTATGAGTCTTTGCTGAAGAAAAAAAATTCTTCAGAGAAGAGCTGGTGAACATAATTTTTCCTTCCACTTAGTCACACAGGTCTTCAGGAAAATTGTCTGAGTGAAGTTGTTTATTTTAAATCAGTTAGTAATGAGCCTAGCTGCAAGAGAAAAGGTGTAGTAATTGTCATTCCTCAAGAAAGAAAAATGAATAAAAAGAGAACCACACAGATAAACTTTCATCTTTAGGGATACATCCATTGACAGAATGCAATCTCAAGTTCATAACAGCATCAATAGATTCTGTGTGGTTTCACGTCCTCCCCCATTAGTGGTCTGGCACTTTTAGTAAGTCCATATGCTAAAGTGACATTTGATTAGATTCTTGCTGGAAATGCCAGACAGCATTAGACAGATATAAGAGAGAAAACACCACTTCCATATTTTCAAATAATTTGTTTGGAATTTTGGAAGGGATCTGGGCAAATCAGCCCTACACATATGATAACAGCTATCTATTTTTTTATTAATGCATTTGATCAATACACTTTTCTCTTAGTTTAGATAGACTGTTTTTATTCTCTTGCATAACTGCTGCTTTTCTGCAAGGAGCAGACTTAACAGCAAGCTTCAAAGAAGCTTTTACATAGAAAGTGAAAAGGAAACAGCTAATGCTTATGTGGAAAGGAATCACTTTGGTCACTGTCCTTGTCCCACCTATGTACAGTTCAAAGCTGCATCAAGGCAAGCTACCTTTGCCGACGATTAAGAGAGGCTGCTCAGACTGAGCAACGACAGACACTGCTTCGGAGACGGCAGACTGCTCGGCCATGCTGAGGGGAGGAGGCAGGCAGCATTCGACATACCTGCAGCTCAAGGAAAACCCAAGAGGCTTTGTAGAGAACATGCAATGTAAAGCAAGAATGATCAAAAGCTAAATCCTGTCTGTTAGAATAAAACCACACAGTTGTTGTACACAGTTAGAGCATTTATCAAAACAATAGATATTTTTTTAAAAATAAAACTTCAAGGTTATCTTGTGTGTGTCTCTAATATTAGAAGTCTGTCTCAGATATTAGAGCGGTATCATTGTATTAGCATCACAGTATTTTGTTTTTGCACATTTCATTAAAAACTATAATCTACATTACATGATGGAAAGTTTTATCTAGAGGTTGCATTTCAAGCATCATCATTTCAGTCTTACAACAGATAATTTAATCTCTTGKTTTTGCTTAACAGTGAAAGAAAATTCAGAACTTAAAGCTAAAGTTTATTTTATTCAACAAATTGAAAAATAATGGATATAACCTGCACGCACTTGACAGAGCTCTTATCCACCTGAAGATTTACAAAATCCCCAGGTATGTCAATGTAGCAGGAACCTGGACGACCATATATGCTGGTTCTTACAGCCTAGAAAATAAATTATCGCAGTTTTAAACACCATTTGAAAAGATTTAAAGAAAATGTTTAAAATTAAAGGACAACAAAGAATACCCTTCAGTAGATAAAAATGAACTGACTGCTTCATCTTGCTAATTTACTGCGAGGAAAGCTCTCAGATTGATTTATATCAATACATTTAATCTTTGATAGTCATTCACATTTCCCCTCTATGCCTGCTGAAGCACTCCAGTGGATGCACAGCATTAGACTGTAATTTCAGAATCTACTTCTGACCTTCCATAACACAACTCAAAGGAAAAACTTTGTTGACTGTTAGGGAGATTTGCTCAATGAGCTATCCACCTATCACTAGTTTGCAGGATCAAACCAGTTACAGCTATTTGAAACACCCCCTCACACACACACAAGAGAAGACTTCATGTTTTCCTGTTTATTATTTTTCATACCTTTTCAATAACAGCAGGAATAACTTCCAGGCTGCTTGGACGGACAGTTAATTTGTTGTACAGCCTAGCAGCTTCAACCTAAAATGAATAAAATGCATATATTGATTTACTGAATTTTATTGCTCAATTCTCACTTCAGCATGAATAAAATGAAAAAAAAAAACTTCTCTAGAAGTTACAAAACAGACAGGCAACATCAGTTTATACCAGCTAAGAATCTAGAACAATGTATGAATTCTAGCACGACTGCACACACATTTCAAATAAATCAGGCGCACTACACGGCTTCAATATTACGCCAGTAGAGGGAGACAATCAACAGCATTGTAAGAGCTAGTGTGGAGACTGTTCCTACCAACGGACTTACCAATTATTTACCTGAAACCTTTCTGAAGAAAGTTATGTCTGTGTACCTGTGGGAATTCTTGAAAAGCTCCCATGGTTTCCTGATTCCTGTCAGAAGAGCCTCCAATAACAAGTAAAGGCCTAGAAAAGCATAAAAAAAGTGCGGCGTGAGAGAAATGGCAAGAGCTGACAGCATTCTGTTGATCAAAAAAACACTTAAGATACTTGTTTATCAGAGACAACACAAAGCATACAATATTAGAACTAGGAAACAGTAGGAAACCAATCTTTTCAGAAAGACTAGGCTTTCTTTATATGCAGTTTGGAACTTGGCACAAATTAGATGCGTTTTTGACAGCAGTCCTCCTTGCATTCATTTTTTGCAGAAAACATGAAGACTAAAGAGATGAGCAAGAACTTAACATGCTTACAAATCATCCTGTTCACAAATTGGTTTATATACATGCATAAACAGTGCTGGTTTACAATACAAGATTAAATTGTCCTCCTACAGCAAATGAGAAGTAGTCTCGTTTGTTTTGCAGGTTGAGTTCAAATGCCATGAACTACTAAACGCCCCATCAGTAAGAGAAAGGTGGCTTATTTATACACAGTAAATTCAGTAGCTATCCAAACTCTTTCTCTTAAAGCAATTTCTCCTTATATAGCACTTTTTCTTTGAGTAGATTTATCTATACAATATGTTATGCTGAAACATTTGAAGTGTACTAAAAGCACAATCCTTGGGAATATCCAGATATAAATCCAAGCTTCATAACCAGGCCACTTTTCCACCACAAATGGAAATCTCAATTTTAATCCTTTGACACAGAGATTAGAAATTTAGTTTGTCTCATATTGTCAAATCTTCTGCCAAACTAGGTCGATAATTCCTTCGCCTTTTACCAAGAGTACATGTTTATGTGAGATAAAGTCAGGTAAACAAAGCTTATCTTAGATAAAAAGCAGTTTGTAGTGAAATGGAACTGTCACCCGCAAATCAAAAAACAAGTGCTATGAATGCTTATTCCTTATAGTCAAATACATAACCATTCAAAAGCAAAGTTTCTGCATAATCTATTTTATCTAAAGTCATATAGAAAAAGCAAGACTTCAGCCAGCAACTTAATTTTTTAAAAACTCTGGACACCACAAATCTTTTCCCAAAAAGTCAGAGACTTCATCTCTTAGAACTTCCATAATTCAACCCTTGCAATCAGCTATTGCTAATGCTTCAAGTCTCATGTGATAGACAATATCAGACTTGCCACTCTGAGTATTTCACACAAACACCTTTTAGTGGCAGGTSACCTCAAGTTGTTATTTGGCTCTGAAGTCTTGAGGGAGTCAATGCTATCACTCTGCATCACCCTTTATCTCAATGCCTTATTACTCCTCAAAATGCCTGTGTGGGGAATAAGAGTAGATTTTAACAATGCAGTTGTCAATTTGTTCACATAAAAAGGAGAATACAGTAATTGAGGGCACACTAGCTTTTTAAATTTAGATTAACTACAAAACACTTCTAAGATCAATGAAGTATTACAGGCGGAGTAATATCTTCATTTTAAACGTAGGCATGCAATCAGTATTCTGATAATGTCTGACTGCATATATTGTAAGATATATGCATAATGTGGCAAGAGAAAGGGAATTTTATCCATAAGAATATAAAAGATTAAGCTTTTAGGGTACACTCATTACTTTCTCATTACTTCCTAGAGAAAAAAAAATCCCATTCTAAATACTGCAGAGGCCAATATCCGCATCAAGTAACAGCAGACAATTTTTGGACTTTTTAAAGAGAGAATGTAGTTAGATTACCAGCAGTTCAGGTTTGCATTTGCCATCCCACCAAGGGCGTGTAAAAATCCTGGACCAGACACTACAAGACACACTCCAGGTCTAGAGAAAAAAAAAAAAAAAAAAAAAAAAAAAAAGAGAGAGAAACAAAGGAAAAAAAGGAAAGTGAGCATATGGAACTCCAAACAGATCACTCACAAAGTGATAATAATACTTTTTAACAAGAATGTATAGTCAACATGAAAGTATCAAATATTAAAATTTTACTTGTTCTGTCAAAGTGCATCAACTATAAGAGATATGTATGAAGGACTAAAAGACAAGGTAACCATAAATGATATTTAGCTAAAAAGGCAAGGGAGCAGTTGGAGACCTCTATGTGATTGGTGCTCTACAACACACACAGGTCATCCTGTTGAGTCTTGTGATCATACAGCTTCATTTCTGCCCTTCATACCAGTGGTCTTAAAATACTATTCAGAAATAGTATTTTCTGAAAAGGGAAAAGCAAAGAAAGATTGACATTATTTTATGTATATAAATACTGAACTTGATTTCCCCCTTATGTCCTGACTCATAACAACAGAAATACTAATAACTGCGGCGACAATTATTTTTAAATTAATATTTCATTTTAATTGTCCTACATCTGCGCATGCACACGTAAACACAAAAAGCAACACCAAACAGAATAATGTTTCTAGTTTCCTGAAACATACCTGCCAGTCAAATATCCAACAGCAGAGGCTGCATAACAGGCCTATTGAAAATAATGCAAAGCTAATTATACAATTATCATTATATAAACCCATTTCATGAAACATGATACACAACTCTCAACAATACAGAAAATAAGCAGGCACAGCCTTTTTCCCTGGTCATTAGAGCTTGTATTTAAGTAGAAGCACACATCTGAGATTGTCATTTATGACCTAAGTTGCTGCAGTACTTCTCACTTCATTTTTAATGCCACTTCGCTATAGTTACTTGGAAATTTTTAAGAAAAAAAAAAAAGCATTTGAATAACTCTATGTAACATGTACTGTTAGGTAATTTTACGTAAGATGTATTAACATAGCTCATGAACAGTGTATGTTTCTACACGGTCATTGTTGTAACTTGGTCCATAACACCTACATATATAAATCAACTGTCATACAGTAAAAGTATTTGTAAACATTCACACAGAAACATCATCAAATGGTTACCTATTTCTTTAATATCAGTGACATTTTTCATCTCCATGTCAGAAATTTATGAGAAGTAAATGAGAACAATGAGAAGCAAAAAGAGATTTTTCTGAACTGAATCGCTCTATATTTTCAGTTCGATTACATTTCTAGCTTTGTTATAATCTCTTCTSTTTAATAAATTATCATATTTGACAAATGATGGTGTCTCAAGTTCTGTGCAACTAACTCAGAATCTGAAAGAATCCTGAATAGACTTCTAGTAGTGCATCACAGTTGTTTGTTGAGGTTTTAAAATCTCAGTTACGAAAAAAGAAAATGTAAAAATTATTAAAATCATCCAAGACAAGTTTATAAGTAGGAAAACCTTCCTCCTAGGACACTGCAAGAACAGGGCAGAGGCAGCACTTTTAAGAGCACTCAGCAATAACCTCTGAGCGTCTTCTGAGCTAAACATATTATCTCAGCAAAAAGAACCAGCTTTGTATGCAAGAAAGGCCTAAAAATGGATTTAAATACTACTAATTAGAAAGAGAATAATAATATTGTCTATTTGGAAGGAAAAAAAAAAATCAGTAAAATGAAATGACAGTAGAAAAAATTTTAAGGGAGATATACTTGGGATAGATAGCTATCCTGCATGGGTCTCCATAAAAAGTGACTGTTAACATGAGTCAATATGTTATTTAGAAGAGACAAAACTGATTTCCTCCCTCACAGTGGAATGTTTTGTTCACATTTTTTTTCCTCCCTATCTTCTCCCCATCTCTTACGAGAGAAGAGAAAGTAAGTTGCCTAAAAATAAAAAAAGAAAATAGTTACAATTCCCCTATTACAGCAGAAAATCACTTTTTAAAAAAACCCCAAATCAGCCCACTGCCATTCTCTTTTATTCCAGAATTACCTCAAGTGATCCTCTACAGCCTCTTTAAAACAATAACTGGAAATTACTGGTGCAGACTACACTCTTTCTAGTAAGAAAAGGAAAATTGAGCTTTTTTTCTACTCTAAAACAGCAAAAGGAAAGGATAATAGAGATCAAAGACATATACTTACAGCTTGTTCATTTCTCATTCCTACATATTTTATTCCAATCGCCTGGGCTGCAATTGCGATTTCAGTGATGGGAATGCCAACAATGCCAAACATGTATTCAATATCCTAAAAAGAAAATTGTTAAAATAAACTACAATAATTTCCAAAATACAGCTTATACTAAAGATATATTGAAATATATTGTGCTAACCACACAAGGAATCTAAAAGTTTTAACAACCTACATACTCACATAAAAGCTAAGCCTCAAACTTTGTAGAGTTACCTTTGTACAGTTACCTGTAGAAAAATCGGTGTCAGAGCAGAGCAAAGACACAATCTGCCCTGCATGAATTTTACCCGCATCAGTCCGACGTTGTCAGGCTGTGGTGGCAAGTTCTGTGACTTGTGGTTTGCAGTGCCCCAGGTCAGCAGAGCTCCCTCAGCACCCTGCCCAGCTCCTCACACTCATATTGAGCCCCCTTTTAACAGACTGCTCCTTTCTTTTTGCAGCATCTCAGCAAAGCCGACATCCCAGGTTAGCTACTTCTGAAAACTGTTAATTTTGTGTCATCGTTCTTACAGCTTCACCATACAAAACAAAATGTCCTAAGAAACAAACCCAAGGGATGACACCTTGCCCAGATACATGTTGGTAAGTGTTAAATTGCTTTTTGTGTCACTGTTTTTTAGGGTTTTTTGAGGGGGATGGTTAATGCTGACAAGATACAACTTCGGCGGAGCTACGCGGCTGGAAGAGGCACCCGTGCGCGTGATACCCGCCCCAGGAGGGCAAAGGTGCTGCCGTTAACCGTTAGCAGCCGAAAGTCACACCACGGTCTTAGCAAAGCGCTGAGCGTCCGCGGCACGAGAACGCCAACGGGCGCTCCCGAGCCGTTAACGGCCACTACGCGGCAGCGGCGGCGCCACTGGCGACTCATTGGGCTGCKCAGCGGCACCTCCCCTTTTCGCACGGGACTCCCCAGGGGGAGCGGCACGGTAGGTGAGCGCGGCCTCTCCGCGGGCCGCGCCAGGTCACAGCGGAGCGCGGAACCCGCGGCCCCGCGCTAGGAACGGCGCCGCGCGCAGGGGAAGGTACTCGCGGGCCTCCCCGCCCTCTTACTTGAGCCTTGAGCGCCTCGGCCACGAGCTGGGCGCCGCTGACAGCCGCGCCGCCCGCCGAAGCCATCGCCGCTGCGCGCGGCCCCGCGGCCGCCGAGCAGGGAGCGCGCGACACGCAGGGCCAAAGCTCGCGGCGGCCCCGGCCGCCCGGGGGGGAGGGTGGTGCGCGGCTGACGGGCGGCCCGCCTAGCCAATGGGGCGGCGCAGGGGGCGGGCCTCACGGCGGGGGCGTCCACCTCTGACCTAGGGAGCAAGGGCCACTGCGGGGGAAGCGGGCGGTCCTCTATTGGCTAGGGCCCCAACCAATCAGAGGATGGGGAGTGCCTCCCCCCACCCCCGGAGCCGCCGCCAGGGGGCGCTGCTCGGCGGTTGTTCGCGGCCGTTGAGGGGCGGCAACGGCCCCAGCCGTCGCGGCAGCGGCGGAAACGGTCCAAACCGTCACGACGGTAGCGCCCGGCTGTTAGATGAGCGTAGCTGACGCCTGCACCCGCGGGCGGGGAGGTGGGGACAGATACTGGAGCCCTGTTCCTGCTCCCGATCCCAAGCGGAGGATCCCTTCTGTCCCTTCCTAGCGCTCCCGGGTCGCATCTCTTGCGGGAAATGGCGGCCGGCAGAGGTTGCTTGCCCGCTGTGTCGTCCCTTGTGCCTCCATCCTCAGCTGCTCGAGCAGAACCGCCAAGACCAGCAGTCTAGAGCTCTGCATAAGCCAGAGAACGTGCGTGTCTTCGGAGGGAGACCAGGTGTTGAGGGGGACTACGACTGGGCTGGATGGGTGCAGCTGTGTGTGTACAGTGAGGCAGGAAGCCTGTGAAACCTGAAGAACCTTTATGAAGCTCTCTGCGTTTGAACCGCTTCTCTGGATGAAAGCCAGGAAACTAGAGGAGGTTACATAATGCATTACATGCAGAATAAACATTTTTCAGAAAAGGAAATGTGAAATACTAGTTTACACTGTAGGACTGTGCTGTTAAAAATCTCTGTACGAACTTATGCAATAAAGTACTGTAGCACAGCATTAAAAAAGGAGTTGACAGTAGGATCAGTAGGAAAAAAAACACTGTATTTTAGATCTACATAGATAGACTGCTGCATTATATATCATTATATACATACATTATAAAAATAGTTTTGTCAGTAAAATACARCACAGCCTGTTTATTTTCAGTAGCTTTCATAACTGTAAGAAGCTTCCTACCTCTTTTCTCCTTCCTGCTACTACTTTATACACTTAGACTTTTGCATTGAAAAATTCTGATYGGATTTCATTTATAAAGCTAGGGAGCAGCATAGGGCAAAAAAGGATCTTCCGTCCTTAATATGCAATGCCAGATCAACCCCTGTAATTCTTATTTCTCTCAACATGCAGAATAGCAAAGGTAGATTACTGTGCACCACGTCTCAAAAATATTCATATAAACGGAGTATGTTTAACACAACTGTTTACAGATGACAGTGCTTTATTCTGTTTTCAGTAGTACTTTAGGTAACTTGGACATAAAGCTTGATACAAATGAATATRTACTTCAGCTGAGCAGCATTTAAGTTACACTTGGACCCTTGTAAGTGTGATATATCTCTACATACATTTTGTTTTCATTGAGCAAACTTTTTTTTTTTGGGTGCTCTAGTGGATAATATAGCCACTAAAATCCTTGTCTTTCTGTTCAACCCAGCACTGTGTTGCTATCAAACCAGTGTTGCAAACAGCATTTGAAGCTCACAGAAGCAAACAAGTGGCTTAAAACTAGGATATTTCCGAAAGCTTTTTAAATGGATTTTCTCATGCTTCATTTTTTTTCCATTGTTGATACTGACGCCATTGGCACTTAGACAAAATTAAGGATAGAATTATTAGATGCTTTTTATTCTTGAATTTAAGAAATGAGTTTTCATGTTAACTTGACACAGACATTCTCTTAGGAGTAGAAAACTACATTTATATATAGCATGGAAAAAAAGTTAAAAATCAGATTAGTTTAGAACTGATCTTTTTCTCCCTCTGTATTCCAAATGGGAACTAGAGAAAGCTTTCATTGTCTGTAACTTCTAGGACTGTATTTGTTTTGGAAACTTTAGGGATTTTTGGGTCACAAAAGGATCGAAAGTCACTGAGTTAGTTTTGTCACTTTTTTTTCTTGGATTAGAGTTACCAAAGAGCAAATATAACTCAAAACCAAGTTCAGTCACTGAGCTTGGGCTGTAAGTATGTATTATCAGTGCATCTCCTGCTTTCCCTTTCAACTTTATTGATCAAGATTTAACAGCTTAATGATCCTAGTAACTTATGCTGATGCTTTTCATGGCTACTACTAACATAATGCAGGGAAAACCAGAAAAATTTTCTTTTTCAATCTTGTTAAGATACATTGGTATTTGATAATATAATGTCCCAGTAATTCAAAGAAACACTGCTTTATAAATATACTCCTCTGCCTTCAAATGAGGAGAAACTGCAAGACTTGGAGCTGCTTTTCCCAAAGATGTTTGGATGTATGGTGCAATGCATCTATAAATGAATAAGGCTAATTGTAAAGGGAAAATATATCACTGCAMATTTTATATAAATATGTGTGTGTATGTTTATATATACATGCACATATACAAACATACACTCACAAATGTTTTTTTAAACAGGGCAGTTATTGAAAGCACCAAGACAGATAGAAGTGAGTTTTAAAACAGCAATGCATATGTTTGCTCAGAAGTTAAAAAAACCCACACACAGTTCAAACAGTGTTGAGAATTTGCTACTGTCCATATATAAAAGTGAAGGCATGATTTGTTGTTCAAACTGTATCCATTTTATGTATTGACTTCTGCTTCAGGTTTGCGGCACCATGGAGTTKTGCTGGAGGCTGGTGCTCTGCTTTCTGGGCTATTGCGTTGCCCCTGGAGGAGCGGGGCAGGAGGGCCACTACATCGCGGCCGTGTATGAACATGAGTCTGTTCTGAGCCCTAACCCCACTGCTCTCGTTGACCGACGGGCTGCACTGGCACTAATGGCCAAAAACCTGGACATCTATGAGCAGCAAGTAGTGGTGGCTGCAGGACAGGTATGGTGCAGCTGGATAGTAGTAGTGCCCTATGCTTCCGTAGAACAAATGCTGTTGAAGGATATCTTCCCCATTTGTGTTCCTAGGCAACTAAAAACATATTTATATACATACATACATAGGGGATGTTTATTCAGTTGTTCTGAYTGGCCCAAAGCTTTCACAAAAATCAAGCCAATTAGCAACTTGCCCAACTTGAGTTATTTGAAGATTGGAATAGCAAGTTTAGAGTTACTTTTTTATGGGGAAATAGATTTTCTATTTTGGTCTGAATATCTAGCTCCTTTTTACTTTCTTAGAATGCTTTTATTGAACAAGTTGCCATACAGACAGCTGTCTCTCTGTCTCATTTTGTTCCAGTGCTCTCAATGAAAATTTGAAACCAACTATTTCTAAAACCTAAGGTAGTTTAGCACTTTGGAAAACAATGTTCCACCATTAACAGCTTTGTGGAAGTAACATTTTCCATTCCTTTCTCCATGGAATGACAGTTTAAATATATTTTGGAGAAACAGACTGTTATTTCTGTTTTTTTCACATGCATAGCTTCCTTCCCTCCCCAGGAAAAAGCAAAGGGTGCTAGTCAGAGAAAATAGGCCAAAGTGTCCTCATGGAGAGAAAAGCTATCTTGTTCGTTTCAAAAATCTGTCGTTTTGRACAGAAGAATTACTAGACATAACAACATGTCAGAGTGTTATCAGAAACATGAATATTTTTCTGAGTTCAGGTGACTGGGCCTCACAGACTGGAAACATAACTATTTTTATATAACATTGCATTCAAGGTGTTGAATGCCCCCAGGCCCCAGATGCTCTTTTGAAACCTACTGCAGTCTGCATGGCTGATGCTATGCCTAATTTAAGAGGAATTCAGCCTATTTTTAGGAAGAGATATCCTTGAACTTTCAGTAGAGCCTAGCAGGGCTACATTGCTACTGGAATGCAACTTGCTTCCGCACTTAAGCTTTCTGAAAACAGTACTTCCAGTATGTATGTGTATATGTATGTATGTATGTATATATATATAAAAAACCCAGTACTCCAAACATATGTATTTCAAGTGAGGAAAACATTTCTGACCAGAGACTGGTCACAGAACTGGAGTTTTGGGTTAATCTCAGAAATGTACTGAAGGATACTCCCTTTTCTGTCATTCAGAGGGTTTTGCTGTCCCCATAAAACATGCCCTTGTTTTACATACAGGGGGCCCAGATMATTGTTTTTCCTGAAGATGGAATCCATGGCTTCAACTTCACCAGAAGATCTATTTATCCTTATTTAGATCTTTTTCTGCCTGTGCACTCTGTGGAGTGGAATCCATGCAGAGAGCCGCATTTGTTCAATGACACAGAGGTAAATGGCGGAGTTTACGCTTGTTTCATTCTTTATTGAGGAGGATTTTCCATACATACATGAAAGAACATAAGCTTATTTAACTTCATGAGCTCTCTGGACAACTAAACTCCACCCAGCCTGAATCTTAGGTAATAGTTTACCTGTTTAGTGAGATACATCATTGGTAGCTTAWGGTGAATCAGAGAGATACTATTTGATATAAAACAAATTTCAAAATCTATCTTCCTTTTTGATTCATTCCTGTTACTGAATTTTAATGACTTCTTTCACTGGCAGAAGAGCATTCCAATTCCATGAATGCATGTAAGATCACACACACAAAGTAACAAGACTGTATCAGGAGCCTGCTATGAGGCTACAGCACCCTGGACTAAAATGGAAATTTACCTTCAGTGGGATTACAGAAGGTGGTCTGCAAGTTACAAAACCAGTGYTTGCACCTATTCAGCTGAACTTGAAGTGAAAATAACCACGCTTAGTAACACAAGCTATATTCCTATTAGGGCTGCAGTAGTCAGTGTAATGACAGTGCACACATGCATAATTGCTTATTAAGAAAGCAGAATTTGCATGCAAGTGTGAATCACAGTTTAACTGGTGACCTACTTGGGCTTCTGAATGTTTATTACCAGTGATTGGTCACAAGAAATCAAGAATTTAGCTTGACATTTAGATGCTGTTTTGCTGTTAGAAGTTTGCAGTACAGGTCTAGCTTGAACCAGTGTGATGTCAAGACATCAAGACATAGCATACATGTATGGAAAGTTTTTTTTCCCCCTTTTTTCAATATTTTTCACATGCAAGGTAATTTGCCTTTATCTACTTTCTTTAAAGATGACAAACCAGTAATATGTTTTAATTCCCCTCCATTATGCTACTTAGATCTTTCAGCACTATTCCTTATGCCACATTTCTCAT
This sequence comes from Eudromia elegans, assembly GCA_003342815.1. Taxonomy (NCBI): domain Eukaryota; kingdom Metazoa; phylum Chordata; class Aves; order Tinamiformes; family Tinamidae; genus Eudromia; species Eudromia elegans. Next base: position 1,655,299 of record PTEX01000027.1, on the reverse strand, counting down.
TTCAGTAGAACTACAAAAATATAAGATTCAACCTCTATACAAAATACAACTTTAAGCTGGAATGGTACCCCATCATAACCTGAAAAGCTATTCAGAAACTCCAAAGCCAGGATATGAGGGGTTCATCCTGAGCAACAGATTAGCTGCTCAGCAGCATTATTTAACTTGGGTGATGAACCTTATTCACATCTTAAGTCCTAATAAGTTATTTGTAYTTGTTTGTTCAGAGTTAGCTCCAGCTATCTGCATCAAGCTGCGCTGTACTGAGCATGCTTACCCTCAAAGAAAATGAGTCGTAATTAATGTATGGATTTCCACAGCTTGGAAAAAACATCCCAATAGCACCATAGTTTAACTTTTACTATTTCTTTTCTACAACTAAGCAAAACCCATTGGTTTGTAGCTCTGCTTCTACAGAGTTAATGAATATTAACTTGCATCAATTTTTTAGTTTAGAGAAATACACATAATTGCAAAAACAAAACTGCAGGTACAAATGATCACTGCTTGAGATTTGCCTTTCTAAATCTGCACACACAGACAAATTATGCCATTTTTTCAAGGTTTCTGGTCACCTAACATGTTTTTCATACCAATCAGAAGTTTCTGAAGATTCAAACCCTTAAATATGAGATACATTTATTTATTTTTCACTGGAAGAAAAACCCAGTACTATTTTGAAATGTATCTGAAATGCACATTTTAGTTTAGAAAGATACTGGCTCCAATAGCCTTCACCACAAAGTTATCGGTGTATTTAAGCTTTACAAATGAGATTAAATGGGTTCACTTTCCAGTTGAAAATAATATGTAAAGTATTAAATACATCCCGGTTGCTTAAGTAATATTTACACCCTCATTTTCTGAAGTGYTTACATTTTCCCAATCTGTCTGTGCAGGTCCTTCAGCGGCTAAGCTGCATGGCCTTGAAAAACAAAATATTCCTAGTAGCAAATTTGGGAACTAAGCAGCCTTGCAAGCATGTGGATCCTCACTGCCCCTTGGACGGGAGGTACCAGTTCAACACTAACGTGGTGTTCGACAATGATGGCGTGCTGGTAGCTACGTATCGCAAGCACAACTTGTACTTTGAAGACGCATTTGATGCCCCTGCAGAGGCTGACTACGTGCTCTTTGATACCCCTTTTGCTGGCAAGTTTGGTGTCTTCACTTGCTTTGATATTCTTTTCTTTGAGCCTGCGGTGAACCTTGTGAGGCAGTACAAYGTGAAACAAGTTGTATATCCCACTGCCTGGATGAACCAGCTGCCGCTGCTCTCTGCTGTAGAATTCCAACAAGCTTTTGCAACTGCTTTCAACATCAACGTTTTAGCWGCTAACATCCATCACCCGACCTTGGGCATGACAGGCAGTGGCATCTACACTCCAGTCAAATCCTTCATCTACCACAACATGCAAAGCTCTGGTGGCAAACTCATAGTAGCAGAAATCCCTGTCATTACACCAGATTACAAAACCAGTTTGGAAAGTAGCAGAATACTCGGAGAGAATTTATATAATTCATACTCAATGTTTACAAGTGCCTCGATGGATGATCAGGTTTGCTACAGGGAGGGACAAGAGGTCCCCTGCAGAGTATCACAAAGTGAAGAGTCATCGCCCCCATTTTATGCAGAAATGATGTATGACAATTTTACTTTTGTTCCTGTACAGGAAGACAAAGGAGAGCTCAAGGTCTGTGCCAACACGCTCTGCTGTTACTTACGTTACCAGCGAGCTGCTTCAAGCCCCGAGCTGTACGCCCTGGGTGCCTTCGATGGGCTCCATACCGTGCACGGCACCTACTATGTTCAGGCCTGCGCACTCGTCAAGTGYGGCGGTCTCCACTTTAGCTCTTGTGGACARGAGGTCACRGACGCCACTGCTYTGATAGATTTCCAGCTCTGGGCAAACATGAGTACTCCTTACGTCTTTCCTTTACTGCTCACCTCCGGCGTCACCTTGGACTTCGCTGACCACATGGGCTGGAAAAACGRCCACTATTTCATAAACAAAAATGGGACATCTTCTGGCCTACTGACGGCTGGTCTATATGGACGATGGTATGAAAAGGACTAGCACAGGTATTTGACAGATACGGGAAAAAAACTGGCCATCTATGTTTTCAAGGAATAAATCTTAATGTGTAACAAGTAACAGGTTTCTCATTTGACGTGATAACCAAAGCACTTGGTCTGAAAGGCTCTACACCACCGTGTGCTGCATCTTGGACACTTATGTCCCAGAGGAGCAACAGAACCGCCCTGCAAACATAAGAGCTCGTGTTTTGTATTAGGAAAATACTGTTTCTAACTTTAGCTGAATATTCTAATTTATAAATCTTTTAGCTTTCTGCAATCCCATTTGAGGCTATCTTAAGTCTCATCCTCAGCAACATTTGCTGATTCTAATTCTGCTTTTATTATTAAATTTAGCTGTGAATTTCAAAGGGGTGAAACTATGCTCTAATCATGCTGCATAAAAACTGCAGACAGTTGTTTCTTTCAWGTTTGCTCATGACTGCTGAAGAATTACATTTTTCTCTTGTTACTCTAATGAGAAATACAGGAATTGTTGTAATAGGCTCTGCTAAATCCTGTCATTTCTCAAACTGAGTGAGGAAGAAAACATGTAGCTTGAGTGGAAAACCATTATAAAATGAAGAGAAATGGAAGATTGAAAGTAACAGAAGTAACATGTGCCATGCATGAAGCAATATAGTCAAGCTTGGCACCATTTACTGAGAAATTATCTTTAATTCTGTTAAAAATCTGTTTCTTGTATATTTGGAGAATAATTGCATTTTATTGTTGTAAAAATCTATGGAACAATTAGTCCAGAGAAAGAAAAAAAAATCAAATGAATGTGAGAACCTACACGGCCTTGAGATAATTTCCATCCTGCTGTACAAGGCATTGTGCTTTACCAAAGCTAGGCAATGAATACCTACAACTCTCCTATACACTATTTAAATATTTCAATTTTTCCTATATAAGGGAGAGGTCATTTCGAGACCATTTTGGCTTTGAAGCATCTTCCACATTGTTTATAAATTTATGCATCAAAGTTGTGAGAAGCACATAATGGATTGKGGGATGGTTTGCAAGGTTTTTACATAAACACTTGGTGCCAGATGGCAGATTCCTGCTGTGAAGACAGTAAAACATCCTATTTTTTCCACAGCAAAAACAAGATCAAGTACTGTAAAAACTGCATCTCACTCTTGAACTTCTATTGTAGTGAAGAAATTAAGAAGATTTGAAAAAAAAAAGCATTAAGAAAATAAATAGAACAGGCACATGACTTCATTTGTTTTACAAAAACAAAGAACCTTCTGTTTCTTGACCTTGCATTAAGAAAGTGAACTTTAACCATGATATCACGTACCTTAAACCCATCACGCTCCATGTTTGGGCTAGGACCACAGTCTGATAGGAGCCTCTACCTTTATTCACAAGGCTGTCATCATCCCACTAACATTGCTAGACAGTATGGACGTCCCTCCACATGCTTTTTCTTTTATTTTTAAATAGCAATGACCAAAACCATGGAAGTTGAAATCTATGGGGTCCCTGGATAAATTCAAGTGACAGAAAGAGAGAAATCATGTACTTCTGTATCCCTAAATGGCATCTTTAGGTCCAAAACACAGATGCAGAAAATGCTTTTACTCAAAAAAGCCTTACTGAAYGTGACCAGAAGGCATTACTTACTCAAGATGGGAGCAATGACGAAACAGGAGAGGATGTTGCGCAGCTCCTGCTTTCTGCATTTCTCTGTATTCCACATCCAAACCACTGACTTTTGGGCCAGCACCCTTTGAGCCTTTCTCCTAATCTAGCCAGGCAAGCAGTGAATACAGAGTTCTCAGTAGCAAGTGTCTTTGGCCTCTGCTGCCGTAATGAAATGGGGTTTGGAGTAAGGCAGAAGGTTCTGTCCCATATGCTGCCCTGTGGCAGCAGGCACTGCCTACTGAGGTAGGCCTGAGGCAGGCTCCATCCTGGAGCGAAATGAAAGTTAAGCACAAACAGCAATCTTTAATACCAGGTTCTCACAGTTCCTTTGCAGCAACGGAAATCTGACAGCTCCATTAACAGAAATGAGCCATCGTTACCTGCTAAATACAAGCAGGCAGAATATGGAACRGGGCGATCCCAATTTTCCACAGGAACATGAAGGAAAGTGAGTCCGTGCTGCTTTAACCTTGATATTTACATAGATCTCAAATCTATCTCACATAGGTCTTTCAAGTAATACCTGCATCCTCAGTTGCAGCRCATAAATCCCCTCACACTGAAAAATGTAGAGTACCAAAGACAGAAATCACGGGAGTCATTTCCTCTGGTCATCTAGTTCTGCTGAAAGACAAACAACATATCGCACGTAYAGTCAACGAACACAGGCACAAAGAATTAAGGAAGCAATACTTAAAAGAAAGCTGAATGTTAAATTATGTAAYTACTGCTTTAAAATTACTGCAAAATTTGCACAGCTCACTTTTTACTTTAGATTTAAAAGGATGGCTAAGCCTTTGTAAAACTCTATAAGTTCTAACAGCTAAACAGAAGAGACTGCCAAAAGTGCTTAATAGATACAAATAAATTATTCATTAGTACAACTCACATCTGGGTTTTATTATACTCTGTAAAATATACAGGTATCTTGATGTACTGAAAGAGTGCAGGTAAATACAGTATTCCATCAGTCACTATTTCTATGTACATGCTCATTAATTCTTCAAAAAACCCACAAAATTATCAAATAGATCAAAATATTGTCCCATGTTTCCACACTATGTTCAGAAAACCAGCTGATAATTTACAATATCATAAAGATTTCCAGTTTCACAATACAAAAAGGATAAAAAGGAAATTCGACTCAGTTTGTAGTAATTTATTTGTACTTTACCAGGACATGCAAGAACTCCTTGCATGTACATGAACAATTTCACTTGAAAAGTAACAGTTATAGTTAAAGCAGAACCAAATAAAGTAAATACTCATATTGAACAGACAAAATTTCAGTTTACTTATGTCAGTCTTTCTTCAAGCAACTGAAAAACCACAGTAGTCTGTTATAAATTAAGAAAAAAATAAAATCTTCGGGCAAGTCTGAACTACTTTACAGGGACCTGTTTCTTCTGATTATTTTCTAAATGGAGCACAATAAAGATACACAGCTCTTCCCACAGACCAGACACGGTACTTTTTGCTAATAGGGAAACTTACTTTAAATTCTCCTCCCCTCCCCACCCCTTGTATGTTTAAAAAAGAAAAAAAAAGAAAAAAAAAGTGGTAAGGACAAACAAATTTAATCCTACGATTTTATAATGCAAGGAAGTGGACAAATGGTTGAAAAGAACTCAGTCACAACAGGCTTATCAAGACAATTTTTTTTTTTATGCAATCTYGTACTCCAAGTTACTCTCGTGTATTTTAAATTAAAATAATCTCAATCAAAAACCYAAAAGTTAAAAAATCTAAAACAGTGCAACAGTTACTGCTTCCCTCCCAGATTTCCTACCCCTTCCCTTGTTTATTACACTGTACATGTTTCACCCTGACTCCACCTTGTTAGCTGGTTTAATTTTAGTATTCTAAAAGTATGACAAGTTCATTTTCATTTCATCTAAAAGAAAGAGAAAACAGAACTTAAAATACATATGCTTTTTTTTATGGTACATTTAATAGTGTTGGAAGGCTTTTGTATGATTAAAAATAACCCCAGAACAGAACAAAACAAAAACATATTTAAAACCAAATCTAAGCTTCTTTTCCAGAAGTAGTTAAAGTTTGGTTAACATAACTTCTCAATTAACCTGTTCCAGTTTCCACAAAAAAGGTATTTAATTAAAAAAAAATCTTTAAGTTATTTGGTCCTTTGGCAATTTGCAGCACAAACAATGCCTACTGTACCAAACTCCTTTATTGCCTTCAAAAATGGTTTTATTTTTATCAATAATATTTAAACCTAACATCCTTTGTGTTGTACAACAGTGTTGTTCATTTACATCAAGTAGGGTGCCCAGTCTCCAGAAACTCCTTCTGGCACCGAAAACAGAATGGTAGAATTAAATAAAACAGTTTTGACATTCTTTATTTTACTTTTTTTGCCATGGATTCCAAGTACTTATTCAAGAATTTAGGCTTCTTCTGCAAAATATTCTCTTAAAAATCCTCCTGGAGTCTCACAGTTTTTTTATATGCAACCACAATTAAAAAAAACAAATAAAGAAAAAAACATCTTCTCAAAGGTCTGTCCTGCTTCTGTATTCAAACTCTGCTTTTTTTTTTTTTTCCCAAAAGCACAAGTCTGACCTTCCACCGCTTGGGCTCCCTCTTCCGACCCACCAGGCAGAGCTTTCAGTAGGTCTCAGAATCGGAGTCGTTGAGCTCGTCCTCTTCCGTATATGGGTAGCCGTCTTCCCTGCCAATGTTGTTGAAACTACAGTAAGAGCTGTGGTCACTCCTCATGATGGGCAAGGAATCGAAGGTGACAGTTTTTGAGGTGTTGGTGTAATGATTAATGGCATTGAACGTAAGAGAAGGTAACGTGCTGCTGGACGAGACGGGCATCATCGTGGCCAGGATGAGCGCCAGGCAATCAGCCACGTCCTTGTTGGGTGCGCAGGCCAAGGCTGGTGTGTAACCTAGAAGTCAAGATAAAACCAAAGCCTTCGTTTAGGCAAAAATAGATGTAAAAATTTCTCCAAGATCCAAACTTTACATCTCCAAAATGTTCACATTTCTCCAAGATTATATCATCTTTCCGCTGCAACAGTATTTGATACTACTTTGTTCTGTACAGTTTTAAAAATATCAAATGTACTACCAATTAATACATATACTTTTACTTTCAGTTATGGAAATATCCTAGGAGACAAGGAGCTTTGGAACAGGTTTGGTTACTTTGTAAAGCAAAGCCAGAAGCCCGAGGCCGCTGGGAAAGGCCTGGATTTGCACACACTGAGGAAGTCAGCAGGGTGGGGAGCCACCGCCAACCACGGTCAGCAGTGACCGGGAAGGGGTTCACCTGGGAGCCATCGCAGGGCCACGCTGCAATGAACTGAGCTCTCCTCAGCCAGAGGCAGCGTGCGTGTGGATGCGAGTTCAGCACACACCCAAGAGGGCGACTAAAATACCCGTGTCAAAGCAAGCTGGCTAAAACACAATTTCAGTCACAGTGGGCTTTACTGCAACATGGAGCAATCTGAAACAAAAGCCAATATCTAGAAATCTGAGGAAATGGCAGCTGGATTAGTGGGCTGGAACTTGCAGAGAAGAATTGCACTTCCTGGCTGCCCCACCAGGAGGTCTCCTCTCACAGGACAGCGCTATGGGGCAGCCCGCACACGGAGGCGGTATCGGGAATGACTTGGAGTCAGCTGTGGCTGTGGCTCTGCTTTCTTCCTCACATTTCTCCTTCTGCGATTTCTCCTTCCCTCTGTACTTGCCGCTCCTGATTAACTACCAAGGAAAATGCTTCAGACTGTCCTAGTTGGAGGTCTCCTTGGGCTTGGTAACTCAGCGAGCAACCTGAAGATTAAGTCCGTTTCTTACGTCTTCCATGTACTCTTTAAAAACAGCACTTAGAATGATATTCAAGTTTAGATTTTGGGCTTCTGGCTTTTGGCAGTAAGGAAGGAAATACCACATTTTTATTTCTTGCTCAAATGTAACAAGATGAAGTAACTGCTCGCCTGGTAAAAGACTGGCATCTGTATCCTCCATCACCTTCTTTTGCCCATATTGTTTCAAAACAATAAGAGCACCAAAGAATATCTTTATGTCCCTTTATGTGGTTTTTTGGGTCTTATTATGGCAAAGTGACCATTCATATTTCCTCAAAACAACAGTTACAAACTCCTTAAGTTTTTCTTGTAATTAGAAGCTGGTGAATCTACTGCCTTCACTGCAGCACTCTTAGTTGGCACTGACATCTGGTGCCCCACAATCCACACTCATGTTCGCTTAAGCTTTGAAAGAAGGTAAAAATACTACTGCTAAGAGAGAGGGCAGCATAGAAAGGTGAGGCACCTTTCACACACAAGAGAAAACGGAGCCCATGGCATGAGATCCAGGCCTTCCCTGCCCCAGCTGGGCTGCTCCCTCCCCGGGGGTGTGGAAGTGGCCCTGGGAAAGTGCCTGTGAGTAAAAAGTGGATGTTTATGATTGCGGCCAGTGCGGAGCCATTTCTCAAGATAAAACGAATGAAGACGCTGGCTCTGGAAAGAGGAGGGAGCCTCCTGAGACAGGAGGCACCTCCTCGACATTTACTAGGAAAGGGTGTTTCAGGAAACAGGAGGAGATCTCAAATATAAACCAGCATCCAAGCAAACGGAGACTTGGAAAAGAACTAGAAAAGGGGCTATTTTAAAATGAATGGATAGGTCAATTTTTAATGCACCAAGAGGGCACTGTAAACACGATGAACCCAGAAGTGAGAGAAGGCTCCATGCAGCTGGGATGTCAGACTCTGGCCTCGGAGGCTGGGACAGTCTCCTCGCACTACTGTGATGTACCTTCATCCAAAGAGAACATCAACATAAAAGATGCCAGGGACTATTTTACTTTTTTCAGTATTTTGCTACACAGCTTTCATCCTTGAAAACAAATCAAAACACTCAAGTTTCTCTAACACGAAAAGCTTCCCAAAGCAGAAATATAATTAGAACTATTAATCAGACACATTTTTCTGGTAACTGAGCAGCTGCTGCTTTTATTTAAGACTTTAGTTGGAGACAGGCAGAGCAGTAGACTTGCTCCTTGTGATAAGGCAGTTAATTTTTCTTATTTCTATGTGTTAAAAAGCCCTCAAGAGCCAGAAGCTTTACATCCAGTAACTGGGCTCTATAATTCACACTTACTTTTAAAAACTGGCACCAACACATCCTGCTAAAATGAATGGCAGTTTAATCCAGCTTTGTAATAGCTAAGAATTATGATTTACTTTGAGCGTTAAATTTTGCAGACCATTTTCATTTCAGACCATACTGCCAGTGCTAATATATAAGACTGCAAATTCAAATCATATATATGATGACTGACATTGCTGTTCTGAAAAAGCTTTCATTCCTCTTACTTTTTCTGCTTTGCCAAAAAGACCCATCACCACCATAATCATCATCATCACCTCTTTTTTTTCCTGTGGAGGTATCTACTATAAGGTTTATATGAAATTTCAAAATCAGTTACTGTTTTTCAGGGAGTTGAATTTAAAACCACAGTTCCTTATGGGGAAAGAAGGTCAAATTTATCCTTACCATTTTCATCTACAGCAAGCACACTTGCTCCCTTCCCTAAAAGTTCTTGAACTACAACTGTTAGTCCGTTCCGAGCAGCAACATGCAGAGGTCTGTGAAGACAAGCACACTGGTGTATATAAACCTTAGAACAAGACACGAAATAAGATTTTAAGTAGCTTGCATCTGATTACTGAAATACCTACACTTGTATGTTATTTATATGTTATCTGAACACTGGGGATATACTATCTAAGATAATCTTTTTATCATAAGCAAACTTTACAGTAACAACTGTGCACTTTGATTTTGTTCTATAGCATTCTACCACAAGTGGCTGCTGGAACAGATGTGCCTCCGAGAACTCCATCACACTGAGAAGTCAGGGACAACTCGTACCTCCTGTTAACTTAAATCCTCCACAGAACTGTGGTGACAGACAGCGATGCACCCGAGAGCTGCTGCACGCCACCAGCAACGCTCCTCGGAACGCACCCGCGGAATGCTAGTCACGTTCTAGGGAATACGAATGCTTCTAAGAGAGGCACAAGCATTTTATCAACCTGCCTTTCAGAAACCAGTATGTTCCATTAAGAATGTGGATGAAAAAATTATTTTACAATATAATGCATGAAGAAGCAAAAGGGAAAAAAACTCCATTACTTTCCACAATGTCAAACTATTAGCCATGTCATATTTTACAGTGACTTGATCCATCAAGTAAAGCATTAACTTTACCTCAAATATTCTACCTCCATCTTTTTCAAATACAAAAGTTTGGTAAGTGATACTCACTGGCCTCAAAACTCATCAGGAAACTGAACAATCACCTTACAGCCTTATATTGCTCTTCATTAATTCTGATGTTCCCAAAATTGTTCAAATTAATCATGACCTCTATTTTCATTTGGAAACAAATCCCTTAGTTAAAAAAATGAAAAGATAAGTGGGACATCATTCATGATGAAAACTGTTTAGAAAATCAGAGTAATTATTAAAAATATTTGCCAAATTAGTAATATTTTTAGAACTGTTAAAATCTTGAAACCTATAAAAATATTTCATGGAGGTGAGAATATGTACCTCTTTTTCCCCTTGGTATTCCTATAGTCAGGCTGCATAAGCTAAGGTATGTGGGTGGAATTTACATGAGCCCGTGAAAAGCATGTTAAAAAAAGCATCTTTCAGCTAGTTTTTCTTTTATTATTAGCTAAATTTTGAGCAAGTCTCTTGTTGTAGAAAAGCAAATCTTGATTTGTCTCAAATGAGGTTTTAAATAAAGTGATTTTTAATTCCCTGAATCACAATATTGCAAGATTTATTTAACATCCTTTCACTCACACCACAACCTTTAAGCTTGAATGAATCACCTTTTGTGTTAAAGTTGGTTGAACATTTGGTATCTATTACACAATATGTATTCAACCAATTTGGAAAAAAATCCTCTATTTATTTTATTAAGCATAATACTGATTTAGCAAAAACAGAAAACAAAACCAAAACCTGAATAGGAAAACACCACTCAGTGGCAATACGTACGTTTGCAAGGCTGCATTGGTGGCATTGATGAGGTTTCTATCTGTAATCTTCTCCAGTATTAACAAGGCACTAGTTTCATGACCCTTAAAATACAGAGCAAACACACTGTCATATAACAAATACTTACAAAAAATGCTTTTGATGCCTTTTCAAAAAGTTTACATTCGCAGACAGTATTTGGTTACATAAAACTCAACATTGCTCAAGTCAAAATAAGCACGCACCTTGCTGCAAGCCAAGTGGAGTGCTGTGTTCTTAGACCTGTCTTGCAGAGTCAGATCAGCCTTCGCACTGCTAACCAGCACCTCTGGGGGAAAAACGTGTGTCAACTAAAGGATATTCCTCAAAAGTTTCAGTGCCTTACCCTTGTGCAAAATGAAGATATTAATTTAACAAAATGATGCACAATAAGGTTACTATAATGCAACTTTAGCTGCAGTAAGGTATTATTGCTTATTAACAAACTTAAGAGCAGAAATAAACAAAGCTGTATCTTTACCAACTGTATTTGTCTGTCCATTTTCTGCAGCCATCATTAAAGGTGTTTTCCCGGAGGAATCTACCGCGTTCACTTGAGCGTTGTGACTGAGCAGAAGCTGTAGACATTCAACGTGATCTGTAAAAGCTGCTGCATGAAGAGGAGTTCTACAGGAAAGGAAAACAGGCTCATGTTCAGGAAAAGTCCTCAGGAAAAGTTCCTCAGGAAAAGTCCTCAGGAAAAGTTCCCGTCCTTTCAACTTTATTCCAAGCTCTATACTGGGGTCTTGCTGCACAAACTCTCGGCAGGCTGTCCCACTGATGCTCCCAAATTAGTATTGGAGTTGTGACAGGTGCATTTATAAAGCTACCTCCAAGTTTCAAACAAATGGCTCTTTATTAGCTTCCTACAGTACAGGCACAATTTGATAAAAATTCCTACTACCCACCACATGATTACAGCACGGCCAAACTGGCCTACATAATACAAACCATGTGTAAGTCTACTGATTCACAGCAGGATTTTAAACAGCCAAATATTAGAACGTGACAAAATTTAACAGAACAATGCAACTATTACATAACATTTTCCCAACACATTCTTACCTTCCTTTTGAATCTGTTGAATTTACAATACCAGCACCTAGTGTATCAATCAACATTTCTGCAGCACCTTCATTATCATTTATCCTATAAAAAAGTAACCATGCTGTTATTTACAGAAGGATAAAGCTTTTTCTAAAACACTGCAATGCAATATATAAAGAATAATTTTAGACTCCCTTACACAGCACAATGCAATGGACTGAAAGAATTTCCTTCCATTTTCTGGAAAACTTCCTGTTCCAGCAGGAGCTCTACACAACTGTCATGACCTAAAGCAAGTGTAAAAGTTAAGTATTAAAAAACAACAACAACTATATATACATATTTTATATATAATGGATGACAACTTACAACATAAACCAATTTGCTGAAGTAGATTAAGCAAATTCTTATTTAAGCTCTGAAATGACATGTTATATACATACTGTGAGCCTGCAAACGATCTCATGCTGTCTGAACAGCATACAGAACACCTAGCAGTTCATTACACCTACACTTTTCAAGCTCTCCAATGTTCACCACATTGTCTACACAAAACATACTTATTTCAGGGATTTTTTGCTCAATTGACTTGCTAAATATTATGGCTAATAGCCATAATAAGACCTTAAAAATAACTCATTCAACTCATCATAACAATGTTTTCAAAATTCTACAACCTACTGCTGTATGGGTCACGTAACTACCTGTTTGATCTAAAACTACTGCACATTTACTCAACATTTGCTGTGTTCTGAAAATTTGCATTTTTAGAAGTCCCATCAACTTTTCATTCTAAAAATCAAGCATATTTCAGGTCTATTTTATTCAGAAACTCTGCTCACTCTGAAAATGGATCAAGCCATAGGAGTTTAATGTTACAAATCTGGTATTCTATTCAAACTGGAATGGAGATTTGCCAATTCCTTTAGCTATGAGGACAAGCTATTGAGCTGTTCACTTAGAAGTCACAGTGAAAGTGAAGCATTAACTGCCCACTTCTCAGTCTTTCTCTATAATGTGAATCAGAGATAACATACATGAGAACCTTTATGTCAGGAAGGTACCTCTACCTACAGAGAGGAATTCCCTAGGAAGCTTAAACCCAAAGACATCTGCTTTCGTGTTTACCATTGTAGCAGGCCCAGTGCAGGGACGTATAGCCATGATTGTCTGCTATTGCAGGCACTGCATCCACGGACGTAGCTGACTGCAGGAGTGCCCCTAGGACACCTATATGTCCACAGGCAGCTGACAAGTGTATAGGGGTTCGTCCCCTAGAGTCTCGTAGCAGGGACTTGGCGCCATGCTGAAGCAGTGCTTCCACACACTCCTCATGCCCAGTGACCGCCTGCAAGAGAGAAGACAGAGCGTGTTTAAACGTATGTAACTACATATAGATACACCCCCCCCCATCTAGTCAGGGTGTCTAACTAAAGCAAGCAAACTCCAATGTCTTAATACTGTAACTAGTGACAAAATAAGCTCTGCTAAAGTTTATATTCCTAGATAATGCCATTACTTTTGACAAATAGCAATATATTATTATATTTGTGACAGAGTAATTTCTTGGAATAGCCTTGAATGAACCGCTAATCTCCATGGCTCGTTCAGTTGTCTTCTCTGGCAGACTTAAAAAAATGGAGTATAGCATGTGTTCCAGTTTCTTCCTTTCATCAACAATGTGCCCCCTCGCCTCTCCATGATGAAAGTGGTACTGTAGGGCTTCTCTAGGCAAGTTACAACAAAATTAAGAGACTTGAAAGTACACACAGAAAAGGTATACAATAAAAAGGGAAAAACTAGTCTTCTGAAAACAATGATCAAAAAGCTAAGGACAGCAGGACAAAAATAATGAGAAATTCATTAACACTACCTCACAGGATCACCCAGAATGACAGAATGGTTAAGGTTGGAAGGGACCTCTAGATACCACCTAGCCCAATCCCTTGCTCCAGTAGGGACCCCTAGAGCATGGGGCACAGGGTGGCATCCAGGTGGGTTTGGAAGATCTCCAAAGCAGGAGACTCCACAGCCTCTCTGGGCAGCCTGTGCCAGGGCTCTGTCACCCTCACAGGAAAGAAGTTCTTCCTCACATGGAGATGGGACTTCCTGTGTTTCAGCTTGTATCCATTACCCCTTGTCCAGTCAATGGCCATACTAAGTCTGTAGCTGAAATACTACGAGATACTATGAAAAGGACAAAAAAGCAGAACTCACCCCTCTATGTAATGCTGTCCTTCCCCACTTATCTTTGGCATCTACATTGGCTCCTTTGTTAAGGAGTGAATAAACGCAGTCCGTGTGCCCATTGAGAACCGACAACATCAGAGGAGTCCTGAAGAGAGGAAGAAATTAAGTGTAAATCCACACAGGAATTTAACAGACCAGAGTTAAACTGAAACATTTTAACTTCTACTGTTTGGGGAAACACTATTTTAAAATTTAGGCTTTTAATGGTCTCTAGCACGAGTCACTCCAAGAATACTCGCATTTTAGACTCAGGAAATATTTTCATTTCAAATAATACAGAATGCCTAAGTAAGCAAAAAGAAGTCTTCTTTTAGCATCTGAAAAATAAGTGCATTTTAATTTCCTCTCAATTGAGCACGTTATTTTACCACTACCAAAATTATGTTATTTTTTGCAGGTTATACAATCTTTTTTGTTCAAGTATCATTTTCCCTAAAAGAATTTTTTTTTAAAAAAAAAAACCACACAGCAAAATAATTAGGCTTTCCTTTTATAAAATGCAATGACTTGTGAATAGAAGTTACAGCCTCAAAACTTACTGTCCATTTCCATCTTGAATGTCCACTGCATTTTGCGGTTCTGCATTTCCTATCAATAGTCTCAAGCATTCCGAGTGACCATTTGTAGCTGTAAAATATCACCAAAAATACCAGTTTTACATCATTTGACCTTTGCATACTCAAAGGTGATTAGAACTGTAAGCTGCTGAGACTAAAACCTGCTAGCTTGAGAACTCGTCGTACCAGCTTTGTTTTTATGATTACAATTGAAAACAAACAAAAAAGAATTATATTCAACATGATTTCAGGAATTGAGTATTCTCAATTATATAGTATTAGAAGGAATCAATTCCAAACATCAACTGCTGACGGATATTTGCAGCTCTCTATATAAATGAGGTTGGACACATTAGTCATAAGTCTATAGTTACATAACCTAAATAAGGTGTAATTAAATATACTAATTAGCACCTTTTTTTTTACCTGTTCCTCAAATCAAGCAAATCTACACAGAGTCAGTTACCCACAGGTTTCATTAGCAAGTACAGCATGAACACAGTTGTGAAGTGATAATTGAAATCACACTTAGAAGACGGGAAAAGAAAGGTAATACATTAAGTAAATAACTAAACAGTTACAAAATGATATATAAGTATATATACAGATATGTATCTGTATAAATAGGTAGATATATATAGATATACAGATATATATCATCACATTTCAAAGGAACTCCTGAAAGATAAACTGCTGCTTGTTGAAGAGAGATATTCCTGACATACAGCTGCCATATTCAGTCCACATTAGAATGGTTTGACAGAGATGTTAACAGAAGTTATGAGGGGCTAAAATATAGTAATACAGCTTGTGTTCACAGCCAAAGGGATGACATTGCTTTGTACAAACTCTCTTTTAACTGCAATGTTCTTATCAGACCACTACTATGACGCCAATAATGCCAAACGAAACAAGCCTGCTTCCAGAACTGAATGAGAGCTCTTACCTGCAGCATGTATTGGGGTTCTCTTTACAACGTAATCTTTCACCAAGATTGATGCTCCCTGATTAATGAGAACGTCCACACATTCCACGTGCCCCTTAAAGGCAGCCAGGTCCAGGGGCGTCCTTCCATTATTGTTCCTCACATCAAGATCCAGCAAGGATTGCACCAGCACTTCCAGAGCTTGATGGTGACCGTGGTAGGCCTGAGAGCATAAGATACCTTCCAGTCCTTCACATTTTTCCTCTGTTTACCAGGGTTTCCTATATTAAACTGCAAATCTAGCATTTTTACTTTAGCATGTTAAAGAGTTCCTAATGCAGTAGGTAAGTAGTTCCAAAATGCTTCCAACAATCTAAAAACTATTTCAGCAGGAAGGTTTGTGCTTTCCCATTTTATTCCTTCCATCAATAACTGATAGTATTTCCAAAAACTGTATTTCCAAATACAATTCTCTCTATATATGCACATACATACATACGGTATAACTGCAAATATTTTGAAAATTGTTTTGTTTATGTTAACAATTACTTCCAGTAGTTACTTCAACCAAGGATATGAAACTTAACTAGTTCCTGTTAGTTCTTTTATAGGATATTAAAAAAAAAAGAGCCTTTAAAATTTTAAGGAAAAAATACAGTATAAACAATTAAAAAAAATAGAAGAGACTTAGGGAATGAAACAGCAAGAGATCACACTAGGTAAGTGAGGATCTAAAAAAAAAAAAAAAAAAAACGCAAACCTCTCAGTATTTGTGTAAATCTTTCTTAGAGTTTTAAAGGCCTTTTTTTCATAAACATAGAATCACAATGGTAAAACATATCTTTACTGGAATAGAGCACAAGACTTCTAAGTTTTCTCAATATACTTTTAAGACAAATCTAAAGTAGAAACAAGATTCCAAACGAGGACTGTTCAATTTCAGTCAAGAGGTAAAACTACCTTATAAGATTCATTCATGAGCTATACATGTTAAGTATTTTATGGTGTAATTTATTGTCATTGACCACCAAAAAAAGTTCAGAATGAATCAAAAATTTGTCAACAACTGTTTGCAATTACATGATCTGTCAACATGAAAGAATGAAATACTTACAGCTAAATGCAGTGGACTTATGGGTGCTCTGTTGTCTGAATCGTTCAGCATGTCAGTACCTGATGTTTCCATTAGCTTAGCAGAAAGAAAATTCCAAATGAGTGCAAAAAAAAACCCTTCACTTTTTAAAAAATCTCTATAATAACTGCTTATTACCTTCCAGTATACACAGATTGAAAAATAAACAAAATTAGAAGAAATAATATAGGTTTAAATTTTCCATAGGAATTCTTTAATTATTTCATTCTTTTAAAGCCTTTAAATTAAAAAGATTGCAACTCCTTCCCCACATTCATTTCCCCGAGTTGTTTAATTTTGCAGGACAATGCAATAATCAGATGAGAAATTAATCTGCAGTATTTTTATCCTGAAGCAGCCTTATCAAATAATATGGAAAAAATGCATGCAAAGTGAAGACAAAGACATGTGAGAGGGAAAGCAGCTGTAGAAGGAAAAAAAATAACGAGGCACTTAGGTTAGGTTAGCAAGTCAGCAAGAAAACAGATACGAAGAGCCAGAAGGCAGGATTTCTCAGAATAGAAAAATATCTGTCAAAGAGGCACTCTCACAACAGCACGTGCATAACAAAACAGGGCTAAAATATCTATATGTATACAATTCTGTTTGGTTATTTTCAGATGTGTTTAAGGTTTTAATCTTGGGGTTTTTTTCAAGACTATATTTAATTTAGACAGTATAATTAAAGCATTCAGAGTGTTTGAAGAACACTAAACATAAGCATATGATCAAGTTTTCATGACCATACAGTCAGATCATACAAATGCTTTAGCCAACTGATGGTTTAAAAAAGATTATTTTCCATTATAAAATTCTGAGCAGCAAACATTTAATGACATATCTATGCACTGAAGACATGATTAAGTCTAAAATTAAGAAGCATTTTAAAATTTTGCTCTAAAATACTTTACAGTGACAAATCATACACACTTACAACATCTAGAGGCGTTTCACTTGCGATCTGCAATTAGAAACATACAGAATTCAGATTAAATATGCTCGAATATTCATTTTTAACTTGTATTAAAGTATTAAGCTATAAAACACAAAATTAACATAAAAATAAGACACCCATTTTCGCAAAGGTATTAATCAAAAAATGCCCTGAGGCTTTATCTAAAATTGTGTAATATGGCCATCAGTTACTGCAACTATGTGAAGACCACTCTATTTCTACTCTAAAGACAGCTCTAGTTTTCAAGTTATTCCCACATTTTGAGCTGCAGCTCCAGAAGACATTTGTGAAATCTTTACTACTCCTCAGTGGAATACTTGTGATTATTACAGTTCAGTCATGAAGAATAAAGTTCGCAGTATATTCCAGATTAAAAAAATAAAATAAAACCAGTATCCCAGATACTAAGCAAGCTCTTCATCTCAGAATAAAGTTTTAAGCGAGGAGCTACCGTTTTAGCTCCCCATATTGCCCCAGTTTTAAGGGCACCAAGTGCTCAACTACGTATCCTCACAGGGGCTGAAAATCTATCACGGTGGCTCAGAGATGAAGGGTAAAGGTGGAGGAAGGCCACCGCCTCTGCATCATGCTTTCCAAGGGGAGTTGCTGCTGCTTTCATCCACAATGCATTTCCTTACCAATTCTAGACATAGGCGGTGACCATAAGCAGCAGAATAATGAACTGCATTGTATCCTTGCTTGTCTCGGATTCCAGGATTGGCATCATTTCTTAGCAGATATTCCAGGCACCTATTTAAATTGACATACGACAACCATATAACTGAATGTTAAATTTCAGCTTTTCTCTGAGTGATGAATTGCTACATTTCAATTGGAAAACGCAATACTGCAAAAAGAAGCACTGCTTTGCTGCACAGCACTGACTAAGGCTCCAGAACAGCTGACCCAGTTAACCAAGTGTTGTTAAGCCAGTCATAAAGCTCCCCATATTTGACAGAATCCTATTGTAAGGAAGGAACAAACACTGATTTATTGGTGCATTTAGATAACAAACACAGTCATTATCTGCCGGCACACACACCATTTCTTACTCTTATCACATGAAATTATATGGCAGAGCATGATCAGCAGTTTCAACCACAGACACTCAGGCAGCAGGATGAAAAATGGAGTTTTAATGTTAGCTCCAAGGGACTCCACATATGTACACAGTGATTCCAATTGATGACCCTGCTTATTCACAGTTTTCTGGTCCACCACCTAAACAATATTTTGCAGAGCTTAAGAATAGCAAGGACAGGTAGCCACTTAATGAAGAAACATTACAGAATAAGATGCTAAGGGGACCTAAACTACAGGACGCATGCCAATCTCAGCCTCACAAGTTTCACAGTAACATGATAAACATCTATAAGAAGCAGACAGTCCCATAATAATATCACCCTATCGTTATTTTGTGTGCTTATTCATATTTGTAAGAGTTTGCAAGCACCCATATGGCAGGGTGCAGCTGAGCACAGTCAAGAGCTCTTGAAATTCTGAATTAACAGAGTAGGAAAGAAGGACAAATTTCAGGCTTCCCACTGACAGCTGACAGTGATACTGGTACTAAATTAGTCTTAGTTTCCTCAAGCAGTCAACACTGTGAATGTCTCCTCATGTTCTACCACAGACAAAACCTTCAGGACCTGGGAAAAGGCACACACCACCATGCCTCACGACAGAACCCAGAAAGGAGAAGCACCAAAGTCACAAAAGACTGATCCAAGTCACCAAAGACTGGATCACATCTCCCAGTCTAGGTTTGACAAGCAGAACCTATTCCAGACCAGTTGGTAACTTCCTCAGTGACTGGATCCTTTATTTCCATAAGGGAAAAGGAGATCCAGTTGTCAACATCACACATTGTGATTTGATTGTTGTCATCTCGACACAACRTTTTTGAGAAAAGGCCAGGAGAGTCTGCATGTGTTCTGTACAGCTCTGAGCTCCAGAGCACTGACATGAAAGTAACTGCTGGTGCTTTTACCCGAGATGTCCAGCACCTCCCCGAGATCTCTCTGCCTATTCATTACAACTCAGCAAAATGAGGAGGAGTGACACGGGTGGGTGGATCTCACCATTAAGGGGCCCACCAGAGCATTCCAGAAAAGACCACCAAGCAGGTAAGGAAATGTTTGTGCCAACTGGAGTGAGATGCATGGAGTGAATCTTGTGAAGTGATCTACCACAAAAAAAAAAAAAAAAAAAAAAAGAAAAAAGCTGCACATCATGGTAGCTAAAAGCTCTTTTCTGTGTGACGCTGATCGTTATTTTTACTGCTTCTTCTCATCCAGGAAGGATGAGGGATTCGTATCTTTGGAATGCTTAACTGTCCTCAGTAGCCCTTTTTAAAAGGGGATAAATCAGCATTTTTTTAAAAAAAAAGACTGAATAAGTTAAATTTATTTCCTCTTCATTGGACAGTCTGTTAAATAATTCTAATATGAAAAGAAAACTCAACTCCCCTTTCCCCAATGTGCTACTCTATTTTATTCTGTGATCATCTTTCTTTAACATTGCCAAAATAAGGCTTACTGGTGTAATCTTCCTCACAAGAGACACCTGTTGAAGATATCAAGCAAACATTTTCCAAAAGAGGCAAATGAGAATTTATGAAAAAAAACTTGTCTCTAAAATCTGACTTTAAAGATGGCTGGAAAAAAAAAAATGGAAAAAAAAATACCCCACAAATATCCTTGGAATTCCTACACAGATCAAAGGCTGGCATTTTTTTCCAAGGCTTTATATTCCAACTCGGAATAATTTATAGCTTCTTTCTCATTTGGACTATGAGCCTAGTCGCATTGTTTTTCCAGCTGTTATTAATCACCCTGCCGCACCAGTACGCGGAGCCCCTCCTCGGGCCGTCCTGCGCGGCGGCCTGAGCTCGCTCACAGATCCCGCTGCTCGTGCGAGCGGCAGCGCGGCACGGATTCCGGAGGCCGGCTCCGAGCCGCCTCGCAGGGCGCCAACTCGCAGGGCGCGCGCCGCCTCGCAGGGCGCCGCAGCTCGGCCATCCCAGCTCACGCTCACGCCTTGCGGAGGACAGGTGGCAAAACAACGTCAGCTGAAGCACCACGACAGGTTGGAGGTTTTCACAGCAACTGCGGTGCTAAAATTAATCGCAGATCGAGTTGTAAGAGGGCAATTAAAGTAAAATTATCCCAAATTCCAGTGGCAGTGAATGCATATGTAACAAGTGGCAGTCAATTTTGTTTGGAAGATCATTTTTTACAGAACAAAATGCATCTTCTTTGATTATTAGTTAAATAGCTATGAATGTTCTTTATTTACACTTCCTACTGGTACCTCAAACCTTTGAAAAAAAACCCCTGCATTAAAAATAATGAGACATAGTACCAAAAGTTCGCTTTTTTCCTCATGAAAATGTCAACAAGTCCAGGCAAAACATCTCAGCAGCCTGCCTCCAGGCATACACGCATACTGGTTCTCTAAACTTTCCTCAGTATAAACAATCTCTGAAGTTAAATCAACCTCATTGCTTTTGTTCTGTCCACACAAGCTTTACATGTAAGTATTTTAGTCATTAATAAGCATGTTAAATGCAGCCATTAAATTACAAAATACAAATACACACACACGGCATGAATTTACGAAGTTTTCTGGAGACATTACAGAAACGGCACTACTTCACAAATATTTGCACCAACAAGGTAAGCTCTATAATGCTAAATATGCAAAGTCTCATCAAGCTCCAGTGGATCAAATGTCTCATATTTAAATGATGTCAGTTCATTTCTACCCTTTGCTACTGGAACCCACCAACTAGCCTTATGGCACCTTCCTGGCAAACTGCACAGATCTGGGGGAATATGAAGAACCTCCCACAAAACACATACTGTCCACCCTTCATCAGAATCTTGCAGCAGAAATACCCTCATGATTGCAACTGTTAGCTGCATAATATCCCAAGGCATGGGATGATGCTTACTCTAGCATTGTGCAGTATGTGGGAATAAAAACTCTTTACACAGTAACTTACTGAATTAAAACGTCTGCATTAAAAGGCATTACCAAAAATACAATGCATCTTGCTATCATTCATTTTTCCTCAGAAAAAATTGTTACATGAAACATTTTATATACAATGAACAATCCACAACTAACTGTAATCTTTATATACATACATATATATATGAATAAAATACAAATCTGCATTTTATATGTAGGCAAATCAGAAGGCAGAATGTACCTAAGATTCAGGGCTCAAAGGTTCCTAAGGATTAAGTGTTCATACAAAGCATGCTACTTACTTTCCATCTGTGTCTGATGCAGCTGCATAGTGTAGAGGTGTACAACCCCTCTCATCAAGGTCATTCACACTAGCTCCAGATCCCACAAGGGCAAACAGGCACTGATAATTACAATTGGCAGCAGCATAATGGAGTGGAGTTCTTTAGTACACATTTAAATAAAAAGTACAATGGTAAATAACAGCAAAATAAGATTATAGAGACAGAAAATGCAAAATAAAATGACATTGCAAAACCCTACTTACACTTATCTGACAAGTATTTGTGCTGAAGAATGTATAAACATGAATATTTTAAATATTTAAGATGAAATTCTTAGGGCCATTTAATAATGCAGAGCATCATCTAGGAGATGAATCTGCCAGCCAATATACACACATATTTTCTGCTATGGGAAGTTTTATACAAATTTTCTTATGTAAACATACAGATCAAGATACAGTTTACACTAGAAATATTTTTTTACAGCTATTCAAACCATTTTAATCCACTCTGCAAAATACGAGTAAATCTAATACTCATTGTCAAAGAAAATACATAGCAACTAAAGAAGGTGAAAACAGAATAAAACAGTTAAAGAGTACATGTTTTACTACAAAGACATCAGCATTTTATCTAGTTTGGAACAAAGATGCATGCTTTTATTATTGTACTACCATATCACAGCACTGTCAGAGAAACATTTTACGAATTTATTTTCTTACAACAAACCAATGAAACACTGATGAATAAACTCAATTTTAGCTCTTTTTACTTTAAGTTAGATTATTGCTACAAATATCTTGATTTAGAAGTGCCTTACTGCTTCTAAATGTCCTACCTCTCTCTCTCCAACAGAAAAAAAATTGTCAATGGAAAAAGTTGAAAAGAATGGAAGTAGAACTTAGCCAGATGGAACTTATATCCATAACATTCTCTTCAAGTCCTACTTCTTTCACTCACATCGAGGAAAATCATATTTTCCATGATGTGATGTGAAATTTTGTACGAGTACTGATCATGCCTTCCAAACTTTAATACTAAAAATAGAAATAACTGTCATTCCAAAAGAGTTGAGAGTATGAACAAGGAAGGGAATCAGAAAGGAATGGATGTAATGAAAGGCAAAAGGTGAAGAAGTTTTTAGAAAATCAAGTATATTTTAATATATTTTTTTAAAAAATCTCAGAAATAGCAACAGAATTATAGTTTTGACTGGTAGGTTATTCAGAAACATTGCTAAAGCCTGTAGATGAGAAATGTAAATTTGTTAGATCAAGGTTAAAAGCAAAGAGACTTAAAAGTCAGAGAATGCAGCAATCTTTAGAAACAAGACTGAAACCTACTTGGTTTATACAAAAATATGTTTTTGCTTTGGTAATATATGCTTCAGCACAGTTGGCTGTAGCAGCTCTAAGAATTTGCTAGGGACATCATCTCCAAAAACACTGGAATATATGGACTTGCTCATACAGTATTAACACACTATGTAAATCATGATGCAGTATTTTAGCTGCCCTTAACAAAACACAAATCAAGAGTAAATCTTACCTCCCAAATCTGTCTTTTTTGTTGAAGTCTGCACCAGTATTGAGCAGAAGGTTTAGGCACTCCAAATTCCTATTAAGTTAATGCAACATTGCTTGTGATTGCATATTATATTTCCTTCATATTGGCCCTCCCAAACATCTGAATTGCTACATGTATACATCTCGTTACATTTTTATCAAACAAAACTATCCTAGGAAAATTTAAATAAATATATTTTACCTAGAAAATTCATATAAAAACAGATTTCAAAATTGCAGGAGCAGAACACTAAAGAACAGGTTATTCCATATCTACATACAGAATGGTTAACCAACAGCATGCATAAAGCTCAAGAATATTATTAACTTGCTTTAACAGAATTTTCAATTAGAAAAAAGATAAAACTTCATGTCACAAGATGTTTTGTCACTAAGATACTGGACTAGAAATAATTTTTAAAGAATATAATTTAAGGCCAACCAAATGTTGCTGTGTGAATATTCTACTTTTTAATAATTCATTTCATTTAGTAATTTATTTTCAATGCAATATATCATTGTAACAGATGCAAAATAGTTATTTAAACAAAATCTTAGTAACTTTCCTAAACTTAAGATGAGTGAGCAAATTATGATTTTTTTATATAAAAAAGATGGTATTTTAACCTAATATGACTTTGATAAGCAATTGAACAACCACATAGTGTAAAGAAAAATGAAAGATCTTGTACCCCCCAAATTGTACCATGAGATCTATCACCCAATTTTTCTGGGCAGTTTTGACCATCCACTATAAAAAACCACAATACCACAACTGATGGATTGCAACTCAAGCAATGAACAAGTAATGTTGACCACTTTATCCTTCTAAGATTTAGAATTTAATGATGACATTTTAGTTAGTCTTTTGTCCAATTGTATGGTAGAAACAGTTTCCCAAGGAGTTAATTCTCCTCCTCATGTCCTACAGTAATCCTGCAAGGACATGACATACCAGAATATGGTAAATTCTAAAGTTTATGGTATCACCCATAGGAAATTAAAATAAAAAAAGTCCATCCCTGATAATAAATTTAAGACAAGGTTGATGACATCTGAATGTACTGTTCCCATAATTTAAGCTGAATATTTCAGCCTGCCTTTTCCCCACCCTCTACTTTTTTGCCTTTTTTTTTAATCCATTTTGAAATTATATTCTTGTTTATATAAATTCTAAGAGGAGATGCCAGGAGAATCATAGAGAGGAAATGAAAAGCAAAAAAAAMCCCAAGAAAACCCAGTAATGATTAGCAACTGAAAAGGAGGACATGAACAATAAAGGCATGACTACTACATACCCTCCAGCTGCAGCTGCATGAAGACAAGTCCTGCCAAAATCATCTGGTGTATCTATGTCAAAACCTACAAAGCAAGCATTTCTTAGAATCATTATGTAACCCAACCTTTCACAAAAAGTGCTCTCAGGCAAACTTAACATTTATWATAAAGTACTGAAGCATGGACAACTGATTTCACTTGAAACAAATGCTTGTTGTCTGTATATTTTGTTTAAACAAAGATGTGTAGTTAAAACAAAGGGATAAAGCARAAGATGAATAATAGCACTAAAACAAAAGGTCAGTTTTGATGATTCTTCCTTATCTTATTTACCTGAAAACACTTCGATATTAACAAGAACTGAATATAAAAATATATGAAAGCAATATGACAATTTAATAGGTCACAATTATATGCACTTAATCATTCTCTATTTTGCAGAGCTGTTTTCCTTTCTTTAAATAAGGAGAGGGATGACAACATAACTAAATCTATTTCACCTTTCACTTTAGCTCTCTAGTCCCAGGCAAAGAACTTTGTTAAACTGGAATAAAGGTTGCAAACAGCAGCTACTTATAGGGGAACCCTTTAGAGAATATCACTGTTTTCTCAAAACAAAAACAAACAAACAAACAAAAAAAAAAACCAAAAAACAAAACAAAAAAAACCCCAAAAAAAAACCCCACCAAAAAAAACCCCAAACAAACCTATTAGAATTCAAAATTCAGATCATAAATATTGAAGCCAAATATTTGAGTATTGATATCCACAGTTAAGGTTACAGCAGAAGTCTTACTTTTGCTCTGGTGTTCCTGGTAAAAAGAGCATCTTTAAACCCACAYATTAAATAGCTGAATACCTAAATAACTGAAAACTAACTAATTTTCTAACTAGTCAATCTTGCCTTTGTTTATAAAACAAAAGTATCTTAAGAAAATGAAGTAAAAAGCAGTACATAAAAATCTATACAATCAAATGAAAATCTSCCTCTCAGCCAAATTGTAACATTCAGGACAATTTTCCCTCCTCTCTTCCAAACTGCGGGGATTTTTTTATATATTTTTATAGCATTTAGCATCCACACGTTTCCATTCACCGCTCCCTAAATGATTCTGTACCTGCTATGCTGCAAATAGGCAGTTTATGAAGGTTATACTTGAATTGTAAGACACAACAGCAAAAAGACAACTCACTTGCCCCATGTGAACGTAGCACAAGTTCCATGCAGATAAAAGTAGTAATAAATCTAAGCAACTGGAACTGCTTTCATGTTAAGAGAAGCTTAGCACATACCGAG
The DNA here is from genome assembly GCA_003342815.1 of Eudromia elegans. Taxonomy (NCBI): domain Eukaryota; kingdom Metazoa; phylum Chordata; class Aves; order Tinamiformes; family Tinamidae; genus Eudromia; species Eudromia elegans. Next base: position 1,629,237 of record PTEX01000027.1, on the reverse strand, counting down.
TTCATGCTCCTTGTAAAATGCTTTAAGCAAATCAAGCTTCTTCCCTGACACCACTCCATGTCCTTGCCTCCAAACCATGTGGGGTCAAGTAAGCATTTGATCCACGTCTCTAAGTCTGACAATATGATCCCTGAACACTGAGTCACTAAACACAGCAAGGGATGAGACAGTGCATAGCAAAGCAACCAATGCTATGCGTAAGGTATGTGGCTTTTAAATTTGATTGCATTCATATATGTGAGGGAAAACAGTAACAGCACAAAATTAATCTCTTGAACTCCGTGCATTTTTATAGAAGTCAAGAACTGTGAAAAGTTTAAAAGGATCAGGCACCATATAAATAATGAAAGCAGTATAGTGCACCAGCCCATAAGGACTTTAGTAAAACTGTTATGCCTTAAGGCATAAGTAGAAATCAAAAAAAGGATTATTCTATTTTTTCCTGTAAAGTTTCCCTTGTGCTCTCCCTAAATATTTTAAAATCACTCTTGCAGTGAATACAGGTTCCTAGATGACTAAATATGGATTACTAGACAGAACCTAGTCATCAAGTAAAGTAATAACTAAACCGTCTCCTGTGTAAAGGAACAAATCCAACATGGAAAACAAGGTGTGGCTTGCATTATTTAATTCACAATAATTCATAATAATTATTAATAGACCAAGTGTGCTATACTCAAGGCATCTTGGAAGAGAGAGGGAGGATGTTGAAAGGTCATAACAGGAACGTTAAAGTCTTTCTCTTTGTGATTATGGTCTGATCTCCCTTTTGGGCACCTTAAAATTACAAACACGACAATTTAAAAAATATGGACACATTGCTTCAATTTGGAGGACTTTTTTTTTTTTTTTAAAGAAAATGATTACGCCTGTAAAAGTTTCCATTCACTTTAACTACAGAGAGCCCGCTGAAGTAATGAGCACTGTCCCCAGGCTACTAGCAAACTCTAAAGGTTTTTACATGTCTCTAAATTAAAATTTAATTAAAAGCTACTCTAGGGAGTAAACAAAAAAGTATAAAGCAGACCTAAGATTTTAAACAGTATCTTACCTGATGAAAGCAGCTTTCTGCAGCAGTCTGAAAATCCACTTAATGCTGCCAAATGGAGAGGAAACATCCCATGTATACCCCGCCTAAGATACACCATAATCAGGTATCACAGCTTCGTTACAATAAAGATAAAACAAACAAAATTGTATGCCAAAGTGCATGTGCATGGTGGGTTCACCAAACTAATTAGAGTAATCAGCCTGCAGAAAGCTCTTCACATGTTAAGAGCTTTCTTATAAACTAGACAGGATGTGTTAATTCAGAGCTGCAGTCAATTAGAGGCTTCAGAGCTTTTATTTCAAATATACTAGCTTTAAAGGAAAGGTAATTATCTTTTTTTTTTTTTATTAACTGCAATCTACTATATAATTATTTAAAAGTATAGCACAGGATAAATATAGAAAACATTCACCACCTCAAGTAAACATTCACCACCTCAAGTTGAAAAACATATAAAAAATTATACTAGTCTTGTTAGCCTAATAAATACAGTTATAAGTTCTCTCAACTTGCATTTGTGCCAGTAAATGTTACCTACTTTGCAGTGTCAGCACCACTTGTAATCAGCGTGTTGATTAATAGCTCATGGCCATATCTAGCTGCTATGTGCAAAGGAGTATTTCCATTCTTATCTTCACAGTCTATTTCAGCTCCTAAAATAAAAAATAATTACTAAGTGAGAATATACATAAGGTATACATGCTTTTGTTAGAAAAATGACACTGATGATTTGAGTAACATTAGCACTTATTCATAAACAGCTATTCCGGCTATTTAATTTACAATGTTTTAAGAGTTATTTAGCATAACAGCTAGCAAAACAGAGAGAAACATTTTCTTATGAACTTATATGGGAAAACTTTCTGCCATCTGGGTTATAGAAGAAAACTTAACACCCTTTCACCTCCACTCTAAAAAGTGAACATTTTTTGATGCAATTTATCAAAATATCTAGGCAAATATATTGGACTCCACCATTAATTTACGTACTGCACACCAAATATAAAAAAAMCAAAAACAAAAAACAAACTTGCAGCACATTGGTATCAATACAAGAGGAAGAAATTATTTCTTTCAGTGTTGGAATGCTGAAGACAACTACTCCCTCCCCCTGCTTACCATTCTGAATGATGGTCTGAGATCTTGAAAATCGACCATGGATTGCTGTCATGTGCAAAGGTGTCTTCCCATCTTTACTCTGGAAACAAAGAAGAGCAAAAATCTTACTCATGGCTAGCAATAGTCACCRGTGAGAACTGCAGACAGAGGAGAAACAAACAACAAACCCTTTCTGCTCTCCCTTTTACCCTCTCCTGCCAGAAGGGTGCTGGCAGGGACAAGTCAGCACGAGGTGGCAAGCTCTGCAAGACGGCTGCCTTGCTGCTCTTAATGACTCTTCCAGCGGTGGGCCACAGCTCAAGGCTGCATGTTCACCCAGAAACATGCCTTTCRTATGCAGGCACCAGACACCTGCAGCAGCAAGCCTGGGCCCAACTCTCTCTCCCCCAGTCCAAAACAAAACAATGAAACAACGAAAAACAGGGTTTCTTTCCTAAGAGAAAACAGCTGTATTTATTATTGAGCTTCACAGGTCATATTAGTAGACAATACATTCAGAATCTCAGGTGCTTCATGGAAATGTCTTCAAAGTGGCACTTAGTAATTTATCCTAAAGCAGCAGTAATGCTAAGGTGGAACTACTCAACCATATGGGGTGCTCTACGCTTGGCACACACACCTAATTGTGCACTTACTCCTTCACACAGGAAAGACACCCTCCAAGGAGGCCAACAAAATCTAAATGCACTTWAAAAAAATCAGTGTTTCCTATGATCACTGCTTTTGGGTGAAATTTTGTTATATAGTTTATCACAGAAAAGCTTTAATGCTTAAAAGTTTTTACAAATGCGCACAAAATAAATGCAAATATGACACTCAGAAAATAAAAGCACTCTCTGATGCACATGCATGGCACATGCTTACATTTAAAGACTGACTTTCAGGGGTGTGACTTGTCCAGAAAAGTCAACGTATAAAAAAAAAAGATAAATATGGCAGTAGAATAAATATAAATAAATAAATAAAATATAAAGAATAAATATGGCACTGCAGAGAGCCACAACTACTACCTAGCTAATGAAATTTTGGAAATATTGACTCCTCAAGTTTAGACTTCTGAAATAATAACATTATACATAATAACATTAGCCCAGTTATCTCCAGATCTTTTAGCTAACAGATTTCCTTAACAGTTAATAGATGAAAAGACACACCCAAGTATCCATAACAGCAGCAAAGAACCACAGAAAAGGGTTGAAAGGCACTTGAGAAATCAGACAATAGGATTTCAAGAGCCTCTGTCACTGGAGGTCTTAAAAAAAAAAAAAACAAAAAAACAAAAACCCTAGCACTGTTTTTCCCCCAACCGTTAATACTTGCCCTATTCAATTATTTTTTTCCATTAAAAGTCTTTAAATACCCAGTGCTTTTTTACCCCCTCACCTTCTTATTTAAGTTAAAGAAACTATTAGTTCAAAGAAAAAGGGTTGCATAAAAATAGTTTGCTTTGAGGGAGCTACCAAAAGCTTGATTTGATAGCTAATGTAGATTTAAAAAGGGAGGACTCTGAGGAGGCAAGAAACTAAATTAACAAAGTCAACAAGAGGGTAAAGAATTTACGGCTCAGCTGATGAAACCTGCCATTTCACTGGTGTAGAGGTGCTAAATCTGTACCTCAAACAAAGGAAACAAATGAAAAGAAAGAACATGAGGCAAAAAAATAAGTGAGTACAATTACCACTGAATGCATTAATAATGTACATCACACGGGCATTAACAATAACCTAAAATGACAGTATTAAAAACTTAGTGTAATGGTGAACTAAGAACCCCCAAAGTAACTTGAGTAACTCCCTGCAGAGGATAGTAAAATAATCATCGTCACTGTAAATGAAAAACAAGAGTATGATCATTAACAACAGATCTGGAGATTGGCACTGCTCAGCTCTTAAGAAACATACGCAATGCAAGTTTCTAAGACTCTAAGGAGTTGATTATCTTTCATCTCTCTCTCCACTATAATGGTCTCATGTTCACTTGTGACCCACAAATAGCACCCTGTGGAATTGCCTATCAACATATGTATTTTTTATACCTGTTCTGTATTTATGGGAGCAATAACYTCCATGCTGAAGCTGCAATACTGAGTGTATTCATAATTCTCTTCTCGGCCACTGTCGTTAGGAAAGGAGATACAGAACCAGAACGCAGAGTTTCTTAAGCGTTGAAACAACAGGGCTCATCTACCGAACAAAAGATTTGTGACAGTTTCCTGAGGAAGCCGAAGGTCGGACAGCATAACCAAGGAGGTCTCTTCAAGACTTTTGTTTCTGTTTCCTTTTATTCTGCCTTTAAGATACTTCACCGAAATATGAAGTGCCCTACATCTGCCAGATCCTTTATGAGATCAGGCCGTGTAATCAACAGGATTACTCCTGTTGTATTTGAGATACACCGTCAAGCGAGCACTCACATACAAACCATATTTCATCTGCTGAGTTTTATTGCGTAGGGTCAGGGGCAATGCTGCTCTGCGTTGCTACAGCACCCCTCCCAAGCAAGACCTTCCCCAGCAATAATTCTGTTGTTGCAGTGTCACAAATGGAAGCAAAATACGTTCTAATTTAGGTTACTTAATTACTAAGGACCGAAGTGCCCCATTTTTATTTCTATGTGTTTTTCTATACATGGAAAACCTAAATGGCGAGAAAAGCCACTGCATTAACAAGCGGTACTTAGCAGGATTTACTGTTCTACAAGACTGCATTAATTCTGACCAAGCTATAACAGCAAGGCTGAGAACAATAAAGCAATTCCCTGCGTTCAGTGTTTCTGCTGTTCCATTATCTTCTATACATTCCCTCCTGAGAGGAAGCCAACATCCACAGCTATGCCCAAGCACTTACCCATCCTCTGTCATCCAAAATAAAGATTTGAGACTGATCTTCTGCTTCCCCAGCTAGGTCACCCACAGCAGAGAGTACTCTGACAGTGTTCTCTAGCCTGCACCAAGATTACAACCCGCTCTAAAAACACAGAAACTGCYGCACCTGGGACAGAACTACTGAATCAGATTGCACAAGCAGTAAAATCTTGATGAACAGATAAATACTGTAGCTAGCTGGCTTATGACACTTTTAAGAACTTTACTGAACCTGAACTTCGGCCTCAGCAGGTAAGCACCAAGCAGAGCTCGGTTCCAGTAAATACTATGCAAGAAGGGTCTGAAAGAGAAACACCCATTTGAATGCTTCAAATTAGCAACTACGCAACAGATTCTAAACCCATTTCACTTTCCTATCTTGTTATGGATCACTTTCTTCACTTAAAGATTCTCTTTGTAGACTTTTTATGTGAGCAAAAGCTGACTTGGAAAAGTTTTCATATACAAGAAAGTTATTCACACCTTCAGGCATCATTTTTTAATCTCAGCTTTACCGCAACAAATACAAAGAAAGGCCCATGAACTGAGTTACAATGGAGACATAAGCTTATGTCCACACAAGGAACAAATTATGATTTCAAGTTGTAATTCCTTCCCCTACATAACCTTAATTTCTTAATTTTGCAGTTAATATTTGTGATCCTTAGTAACTCAATATGTTTTAATTACAGCTAGCCTGTAGTTAAGGTTGCTAATCCTTTCCACTGTGAMGACATTTTTTTATGAACCATTAGTATTCGTAGCATAAGTAGCTAAATCTTTACCAGGCTCTTAAGAGATTTCACCTGAACTTCTCAGGTTCATGCTGGATTTTCCAGCTTTCTCACTGTCAAATTTCAATAAAAATGATTCTGCTGTCTCAAAATGAGAGCAGGAGGAAAATCTGGTTAATCGATATTAAATCTTCTGATTTCTAATTTAAGAAAATGTCAAATCTATGCTTTGGCTCTAAATGTTTAAAATCAAGTGGAAGGAAGGCCACAGTATCTCCCTGGTGTCAATGTATCTCATGTCAACTCTGACAGGTCATCCACACGATAAACCCCTAAATTCAGAAGTATCTTCTGTCATACTTAACAGCATTAGCCATTCTTTGCAGAATTTCTGATATTATTTATTACCATAATTGACTAGATTGAGTCAACATCTAGAGTCTATGTCAAATCATGTACAACACAGTTAAAAGACACTTATTTTAAGTTCAGATCTAAAGATGATAGTATAGAATATTTGACAGAATGGCCAATACGTTTAATTTTCACTCCTTATCTCCAGCTACAGTATATTTAAAAATGATTACCTGGTATCCCCCTTACCCCTACGATTTTCAAGACACTCTTTAAAAGTGAACTCCTTCCCACTCATCTCCTTATCAGTTAAGGTTCAAGTTCACAGCAGCAGCAGGTATAAAGAACCCTCTGCAGTTTGTTACCAGGGTAAAAGTAACTCTTCATTTATTAGTCTTCTGTTTTTATTTGTGTATAAATAAAACACATAATCAACTGTATACTTTAAGATTTTTAAATTACTCCCAAATTTTAAGTGGGCTACAGATTTTATACTTATAGTAAACAATTGCATTTTARTTAGTCAGATGAAAATCAGTGTAAAGGTACAAAAAGTGAGCCCCAAAAGTATGTTTTTTAACAGACATTTTAGCTACACTTATATTCATCTCTTACCCAAGTTGCACTGAAATTAAGACAGAACACAGCTAGACAAGAAGAACCCACCCAATAGATACTTTTCTTCCTACCACATATGAGAAACTGTACAGATAAGCAGATAGCAAGAGGAACCTGAACTTTTCATTTCATATATCCATTTCCCAATTCCCTCAGCCTGTCAAGTCACCAGATACCAACACTGATTATTTCTGAACAAAGTTGATTGCTTCATTACTAAAACAAAAATTAACTTCATAACACGCTTTCACACCTCCTTTACATTTTTCAAGACCTTACGTTACACACACAAGAATTAAATGTAATTTTTATGTTATAGCTTGGTTTTAGACTTACGTGGATTAGAAATTCTATTTAAACTATGACTGTTTTCCAGGGAATATCATGCAGTAAAACAGCTGTGATCAAGCAGAGATGCTGATAAGCCTGCGCACTCTGCTCACAAAGTTTTACTGGAGAAAAATCAAAATACATGTGCTTAACTGTCCTCTGCTGTTCATTAGATTTTATAATCTTGTGTTACTGTGTCTTCAGTTGATCCAGAAATCAGTCTGTTTAGATATATTTTAGAGAAATATGTATGATTTATTTCCATACTGCTCATTTATAGGAGAAACACATGTTCTTTTGAACGCATCCTTATAATTTTCTCTTACTGAGATGGACAGATTAGGAAGACAAGATGATGTGGACTTAGATACTTAAATAGAATCAAAGAGGACCGAATACTATTTTAATCTTTCCTCTCCATCCCTTTGGACTATTTACTACATCCCTCTGCGACATTTCACATTCAGATTGTTCCTTGAAGCAACATGTTGTCACATTTACACTATAACACTTTCCAGAGAMGTATTCTGCAACCTCAGAAGCAACTTCTAAATGTTACTGTAGTAACAATTCAGATAACTTGCCTCTGATAACGACGTGTTACCTCTTCAAGAGTGAGTGGATGGCTTTGCATCTACCTACCTTCATATTTACATCTGCTCCGTTGCAGACCAGAAGTTCTAAACACAACGCCCCATGTGTCGACGCAGCAGCAAAGTGCAAAGGAGTAAAACCTTTCTCATTCATTTGATTTACATTAGCACCGCAGTCTATGAGTTCATTCACTACAACATCTTGCCCATTGTAACAAGCTACATGTAAAGGGGTATTTCCATAGGCATTTGGTTCATTCATCTGTTAGAGAAAAAAAAATCCACAAGGTTAGTTAGCTAAAAAATGCCCAGGTTCCTGCAGCATTAATTATCACCWGAAAAAAACATGTCATGAGACAGAATTTCTTCGTTATGTTCTAGGACATTTCAAAACCAGAAAACAAACAAGAGTTCTGGATGAAATATTTTGATTAAATATTACATAAGAGTTTTGTTTTTAATMTGGGAAAACAGAAGTAACGATCTTAATTTATCTTTATGTGATACTTCCCCCTCTAGTTGTGAGAAAGGAACATTTTTTAAATGTGGAAATAAAAAGTTTTGACACCTATACTGTTGGCTTCACATATCTAACCTCTAAGCCCTGAAATACTTCAGGAAATTGTGATGCTCTGGCAAGTACATTACTTCCTGTATTTGAGCAGATGGTAAAAAATCATAGTAGAGAATTATTCCCTTTATTGGTTCTGTGGACCGACTACACATTTATTTTATTCCTCCCTCCCTCCCTCTGCTCAAGCCTCCTCTAATCCATTTTTAGAGATCCTTCTCAGGTCTTATTCTCACTTTTCCCACCTCTTTTCTAACCAGATCAGGGTTCTCTCAAGCTAGAGACTAAAAATTCTTTCTCCTACATTCCACATTCCTTTTTTTTTGCCATAGTCATTGGTCTCTCTATATCATGCCAAAGGGTTTGTCCCTGAATGGTCTCTATGGTTTACCACTTGTATCATCCCTCCCTATGCCAGGGATTCCCAAGATTAAATCCATCCCCTCCGTATTTCCTAAAGAGGACCTATATTCTGTTCTACATTCATCATTAAGTTTTAAATTATTTTAATTACTAAAACAACTGTTGTTCTTCCCTCAGGATGAGTGGATCCATTCCTCTGGTGCTGAGATCCCCCATTTTMTGCCGATATATACATCAGGAATTCTGGATTCCTCATTCTCCAAAAGACTAAGTAGATTAATTCCAATGTGGATAAGGCTAACATGTCTATGTTCACTCCACTTGTCTCCACACCACTTTCCTGTAATGAAGTGTTCAACTTGACAGAACACACACGTTAAAAGACCTGCAGGTTCTTCTGAGACTAGCAGAAATTTGACACACAAGATACATTTCTTGGAGAGTTTCAAAGTTCTCTAGAATAATTTCTACACATAAGTACTACCCAGACTTTTAGTTCATTTTGCATTTTCTTACTATAGTATTAAATTTTTCCATAAACTAGAATATTTCCCAGAACTAATATAATGTAGGAAAGTCAGCAACACCTATATTTTACAAAGAAAGAACTGAGGCAAAAAGTTTAATTTCCTGCAGGTCAACAAGGATGTGTACGGCAAAGCTAAGAACGGAATTCCTATTTCCTGAGGTCTTGTTCAATGCATTATGAGAAAAATCATCACAAAAGAACAAAGAAACTACTAAGTATATATTTTTTTCAATTAAAAATCTGCAAAACTCTCAAGTTACTTTGGGGAATGAAGCTTTATAATTGAAAATATGGATAGTGAATGAAGATCCTCAAAAATATATTCTACGCTACTATTAAAGAATCATAAATACTGTACTATAATACTAATAATTGTATTTCAAAATAAAATAATCAAAGAAATATACTGCTTGATTTCATTCATCCTTACATCAACTCCAAGATCTAGAAGATACTTGACCACACTGATCATCCCACTAGACGCTGCAGCATGCAAGGGCGTATACGATTTCTTGTCTTTGCATGTTACTTCAGCTCCGTGGGCCACAAGGAGTTTCACAACTTCAATGTGACCTAAAACAATAAAGACAGTGACATGAAGCTGTATTTTAGATTAGCTAGAACAAATTTGCAAAATTAGGAATTGCACAATTATTAAAAAAAATGAACAACAGACATTATTCATTTGAACCCAATGTAGAAAATACAGAATTGCATTTGTTTCCTATTTTTTTCAYGAATTCTCCAGAAGAAAGAACTACCACACAGAAAAATGACCCAGATGACCACAGTCTTTTCTACTGGGGGGAAAAAAAGAAAAAAGGAAAAAAAGCTTCTCTTCTGCTCACTGAAGGATTTTTTGGAAGATCTGAGAACTGGTGAGGTGACTTAGCTTTGCTGCAATTTTCTGTTAACCATTTGAGAAGGAATTTGACTTGCATGACCAACTTTACTTGCAAATCCTTAAAAACTTTATACACATTAAACTTTATACAAAACTTTGTATCAAAACCACAGCTCTATTTTCAAGACCGACTTAGGCCTTTCAGGCATCTTAGCCTTTTGAAAGTGGCAATTGCTCTYCAAAGTCACTGGGAGTGTAGGAGTCAAAAATATCCAAACTGGGCGCTGAGGGGAGAAGAGGGAAAAGGCGAAGAGGAGGCAGAGCATCCCTGTGGGACAGTCAGTCTTCCACTCAGCTTCCGGACTGTTCTAGGGTRCTTAACACCAGGCTCTTTTTGCATGGCAGAGCCCAGCTTTCCCTCTGACTGTGCCTGCAGGGCAGCACCAGCTTTCAGGCAACCATCATGGTATGCTCTCTGAGGCGAATTTATTTATTTGTTTATTTATTTAGGAAAATTAGGACTTTTTTTATTCTTTCTCCGATTTCGATTTAACTGCCAAACCGATTGCTGGAAATGCCACAGSTGATGCCACACAGATGGTCACCACCACAGACAGAACGCTGGAATAATGAAGCACGCTGGACTGCATCAGCTCGCGACACGTTTTATGCTCTACTTTTGCAGCTCAGTCATACAGAGATGGGGGATTTTTGCCTTTACCTTTTAAGCAACACTATCTTAGTTAACGAAGTGGTGGGAGTGCACTGAATTTTTATGTTTAGCCAGTCAATATAAACCGCCAGGCTGGATTTGCTAGGCGGTACCTAAGAGCTTTACAGTTTAAGACTGCTTTTTCCACAATTAAAAATGGATAGAAGCCCGAACAGGAACTGTGCACTGAACACAAAGCAATACACAAAAAGCTGTTTTAACAGCCATTCAGACAACATGATACATGCTGGGTGCTGCATGCCCCCCAAAATACATAATGCCCCCTCACACAGCCAAGTAGATCAGAGATGTACGGAGTTGACACCTGCATTGTGAAGTGCTGCAGTATTTCACTTCTGAATCACTTTATTATTGCAGGAGAGAAAAAGGAAGAATATTTAAAACAAGATTATTCATGTCATGACCCAACCACAAAGGGGAAAAGAACAAAAACAAGCCCTAAGCAAGGTAAAAGTGTGAAAGATACTGCAAGCAATAAAAGGAAAAGAGATATCTAACAAGACAGTTAAAAAAAATAAAACAAAGAAAACAGACAAACAATAATCCCTGACCTGCATTTGAAACGCAAGCAGCAATCAGTGGAAGACACCCACAGAGAGGAGCAAGACGCTTCGGACAGGGAGCACTCGGGAGACCTTCGTAGCACAACTGAGGGCTACGCTAACCACCCCATGAATAAAAGTCCATTTTAGCTGCATTTAGCATTGCAGCCAGGCAGCAATGGAGCCGGGTGAAAAGCAGGAAGGAAGGGAAACAATGGGTATAATCCTATAAAGTTATTTATAGCAGAGTGACTAACAGCATAACTTTTTTCTTCTTCCACGGGCCATTTTATACAATGGAAGTGCTTTAATGTTGTCTTCAAAGAACTAGACCACTGTAAAATGGCTTTAAATTGTGAGAGAGCAAAGATTCCTTCCACAAAGAAAGCAGTTCGGAATTCTACTTTTGTGTGAATCCAGATTTGAGAGCAGATCACTTTTATGACTATTAATATTTAACAAAAAACCCTAATTTTGCAAATACATATTTGTGCTTTGGTAAAGGCCACAATTTTCAGGACCAAAGCATATTTCATGCAATGCAAAACTCGGCAGCAGCTCACTGAAACAATCTTGCTGGAAGAATATTTAAAAAGAGAAGTTAATAGACACATGCTGCTGCTCTTTCATTTGAGTACTGCTCAGGGGATAAGATTAAAATCACATTTCCCCTTTGAAATTATTGCCTCCATTTGCTGTTACACGGCAAGACTGGGAAACACTGCAGTTAGAAGACTCAATGCCACCACTTTTTGAACCACATGTAAGAAATTTGTTTAATTAACAACCTTTAAATCCATTTTGAAGACAAAAAAATCCCCTACCACACAAATTGCAACATGTTATGGCTATTTATAAGCAAACCGCTGATGTATAATAATAACTGTTAATGCAAAACTACATATTGAGGAACTTTTTGCCTAAGATCAGATCTCCATGGCAAAGTTATCCCTGACTTAACTATTTAAAACCAAGGATACATAAGCACACTCTCATTTCTCCTTTATGGGGGAAAAACACATTCAGAACCCAGGGATAAAAATGTTTAGAGATATATTTTTATTGTTTTCCAAGCTCTGTTTGTTTGTAATCATAATTTAAGAGTAGCATCTCTAGGGCTGGTACAGAAATTGCTTTTCTATGCTTAAGGGCAATGTAAGGAATCCAAGTACTCCTTTAGTTGATAAGTTATCAGTCTTTTGGGTTGATACCAGATACAGCAAAATTAGTTTGTTTTACTCCGGGAAGTGGCAGTATTGAAATTATTTGCTTCATGCATTAAGTTAATTCAGATTCATTAAGTTCGTTAAGTTCAATTCATTAAGTCAGATATTCAAGGTGTTCCCTTTCAATTAACAGCAAAAGGCTTTTGCTTCCAGAAAGCATTTCAGCGTTAAGATAACTTCAACAAATGTTCACTTCTTTAGATCAGCTGTACAGAGAAGTTGCTGTAACGAACAGGGCCATCCTCTTTTCCTAAACTCACTTCCATAAGATAGTATCTTAAGCCTATAGCTATGCATTTTCCATGGAATTTTACATTTAGGATCTTACAAGCAAAGTAAGTGTAGAACGTCAAAACATAACAGGAACAACAGATCACTGGCTGGTCCTTGTTCCATGTTTTGTCTTAGGAGAAATTCCCAGGCTTGCAGATCGCACAATACTCATGTATGTTTTTATTCTTCTCTCCTGGCTGGATAAGACTGTGAGGCAGGAAGCTACAGTCTGCACAATTATCTAGACAATGGAACCACTTTTTTTTTTTCAACTGGCATTTTCCCAAAGTAGATATTACAAAGCGGCAGCAAGCAGCTAAGTTTCAGTATCAATTACACACCTTCAAGTGTGTTTATAGACATTTTCTGAAAGTATATGCCCTGCTGCTGTTCAGAGAGCAGTAGTCACTAACTCTTTATACTCAAAGCAGAGGAAAGCTTTTTTAAAAAAAGAGACAACTGGGGTCATGGACTAGCAAGTAAAAGTGGTTTATGGTAACACATCATGCAAGTACACAGATACTAGAATTAAAAGAGGCATTATGAAAAGTTTTAGCTTCTGAAGAGGTACAACCCATTCTGCAAGGAAAAGTGCAAATCAGCAGCGACATGTGAATCCCCAAAGTGGATGATCAGCCAAAGTGCAGAAGTGTCTGTCAGGGCCCAACCACAACTTCTGGTCCGCACCTTCTCTGATGCGCCCTGCAGGGCTTGCTCTCTGTTTTCTGTGAGGCTTGGGATACATTGGTACAACTATGCTGAGGACAGAAATTCCTACTACTTAATATAATGAAAACTTGACAGAGAATGCATCTAAGCAAGTATATCATTCTGACAGTATTGCCAGCGCATCAAAAAATACCATGGGAGAACCAGCTATGAGCTCCTGCATACAAGTGGCAAGCCAAGAATTTGAATTTTTGGAATTTATACAGCTTTCTGTTAAAACACAATCTCCCAGGGTGGCAGAACCCTCCATTTATTGAGGTGTCTCTTGTATCTGTTTTCTCTTCACTCAGCTCTCCTAGGAGTTATTTAGCTTTATTGCAAAAGTTTTCAGCTACAAATAGACTTCTGCTGAGCTAGGAACACGTCTCTTCTTTTCAAAGAAAAAAATTCTTTGTCTTAGTTTTTCTTTCAAGCAAATTAACATGTTGATTTTCCCAGCACAAGAACACATTAACAAGGCAATTTGAAGTACACTGCTAATGGTTTTATGGCAGATACTAGATAACCTCAAAATTTAAATATTTTTCTTAGAAGGCATAAAACTAATAACCTTTTGGCTTTTTTTTTTAAATACTATCACAATAATTAGCAACTGCAAATATATACATACCCATATAGGCTGCCCAATGTATGGCTCGTCTGTCTTTCTTGTCAAATGCATTAATATTGGCCCCTCTAGACAACAATAAGCTGACCATCTGAGTTAAAAGGAAAGAAAAACAATCTATTAATATTGAAAAATGGTTTAAAGTTAGACAAAGAATATCACACAGGAGAAAACAAATATAATTGAATCCATTTAAAACACTTCTATTTACTCTGCTTTTGAATATTCTGGATGTTTAAATAAATTAGCTGACCACACTGGTGGCAATAATGATGTGACTAATAAATGCAAAACTCTAAGCAAACAAAAACATTTTTAAGTTAAAATATGGCAAAGCTGGCGAACATCTAAGATGATTAAGTTTTTATTAAGGGATGCATTAAAGGTAACAGGAAAAGCAAGCCTCCTGCAAATTTGTCTCCAGTCATTCATACACACACAATTACAACGGAAATAGGAATTTTTCAGGGCTTACTTATCAGGGGTCCAATAACTAGTCAGTTTTGGTTTATTATACATATTTCCTCCACTTTCAGTAGCAACACATTCTGTATGTTCACTGCCTACTGAACAGAAAAATACCTTGCCTTATCTGCTTTAGATGTATCCTCTGCTATTCGGAACTCCAGCTAACTCACATAAATACATGTGTCAAAAAAGGGGAACACTGTAATGACCTTCCAACCAAATCCTGCAATGTGTATTTTCTGCTATCAAACTATACACAGATGCACACAAAAGAAAAATTCAAACATGAAGTAGAGGTTTGTTTTCCTTAGTGGGTGGTGGGATGGACAATTTGATTTTTACCTTAGAAACAAAATATTCGAAATAGGGTGGACAGAAAGATGATTGTGAAACAACACTTACCTCCACATGTCCACTGAAGGCTGCATGATGTAATGCAGTTCTACCTGCTCGATCAGACACGTTGACGTTGCTTAGGAGAGGCACCAAAGCTTCAGCACATTTCACAGCTTTATTTGCAGCTGCTATATGCAGGGGTGTCTGCCAGTTTTTATCACGAGCATTGACATCTGCTGAATGTTTTAACAACACCTGAACAGCATCCTGAAAAGATTCACAGAAAGAACAAGCTACTTCAGTAAAGGTTTGAAATGCTTTGTATACCTTAAATCCAAGTACAATATATCAGAATTTAACTATTTAACTACTTTCTAAAACCATATTCTCATGTTCTGAGATTTGTAGTTTATCATCCAGGCAGTTGTTGTGATGTTCTGAGGCACACAAGTGATACAAATGACAATCAGTCATGGATTCCAGTGAGCCAACCATTTCAAGTACCATGCACAGAGTGGCAAGCGGTTTTACCATCACACCTAACTCCCAAAGCTCAGTGAAGCTCCTCAGGAGTTCCTTCATTGCTATGGATGAGTGGATTTGAACTTACAATCCATTTTCATCAATTTGTCAGGCAAGTATTTTTAACTGCCAAAGACCAGAAATGGCAAAAAGTCCTGAACAGCTTATTAAATGTACATATAGAGAGCCACAGCAGCATGAAGTGCTACTGCAGGACTTCGAGCTCAAATACCTCTACAAAAACAAACTGTTGGTACTTCAAACACACAGTCAGTTACTAGATATCTCAAATCACACTGAGGTACAAGAGCTAAGAATTACTCTCACAAACAGAATATTAAACAACACAATTACATTTGTTATTAGAACTACAATACAAAAATGATAATGTCTTCTGCTTTTGAAAACAAAAATATCAAAGTGAAAACGCCCTCTCATTAACTTGTGATTTAAATGAGAAACGAAATAGCTTGTATTCTGTGAGAAACCTCTGTAGATACAATATTTTAAAGTCTACTCAATATTGCCAAGTTTTGGTGTTTTTTTGGGAACCAAACTTTAGCAAAATTATTATTAGAACAGGAAAATTTTAGAAGAGCTATCCTTTCACTTTTAGAAGGAAGCATTGTAGTACTACTATATAAATAATTTATCTTATATTCTATGCACTAAATGAACGTCAAAGATCAGTGAACCAGCTTTCTTTTTGTTTGGCTTTTGCAACACACAGCAGGCACACAAACATACAGAACAAAGAGGAGCAAAATCCATAATTTCAGCTACTTTCAAGCTATGTCCTTGCGTGGCTGCAACTGCCCTTGCTTCAAGGGTAAATCCAGGTATGTTATATAGGCTGAAGCCCTTTATCAGCAATCCTTTTGTCACAGCTTTTTCATCTATAGCCTAAACCAGTGTGTGTGTGTTAGTGGTAAAACTGTACCTGCTCACAGAAACCGCCTTGCCACCTCCCTGCATGGTTTCCAATGACTTGCCATGTTTAGAAGCAGAGAATTCCAGCACACTCCTATCATTGCTTTTAAGACAAGTATCTTGATTATTTTAAATGTTTGCCTTCGGTTTGTAAGGGCATGGCTACGTTTCTTGAAGTTATATGGGTATATTTCCGGCCTGCAGTGCCCTTCTCTGCAGGCTTTCCTGTTCCACTGAGCTCACCCTGTCCCAGGGCTCTGGAGAAGGCAGAATTTGGTGCTTCAGTCAGCTCCCACAGGAGCAGTCTGAAATACCTCAGGAAGAACAAAGGATATTTGGGAACAAAGCAGTCTTCGAGATCTGTTTGCAAACACCTTTTTGAATTACATGATCTCCATATCACTTGCTACTAATGCTACCGGCAAAATAACATAACATGCCCAAAGAATTCAAAGGCCAAAAAACTAAAACAAGGTTGTTTGGAGAGAGTTTGGTGATTAGATGTTCAAAGCTCAATGTTTGCCAAAAAAAAAAAAGAGTTCAATTTCCTTTTCTCCCCACAAATTTACATAGAATCTCTAAAAAAAGAACACACCAAAAAATCCACTTATATTTTGAATCATACTATTTGCATAAACTCAATAACAAATTCAGCATTTCTCTACTTGTTTTTGATTTCTCTGGACATTTAGAATTCTGACACAGGAACAATGATAAATCCATCTTTTATTACTACATTCTTTTAATTACATTATTGGCAAGCTACAAAATCCACTGTTTTTACATATTTCACTTATATTTATTTTCATTACTAGCTGGTACAAATTAGGATTTGGTGCTCTTTTAATAAAGATGCTCACGGGCCTTACAGAATTGTTTATTTCCTCAATGCCTGAAGGGACAAGCCTATAAAAAGCAAAATGCCTCAAAGATTGTGCTGCACAAGCCATGTTAAATCCTGCTGCCTCTCTAGTTTCTGATTACCTGCAGTATAATAGGGCTCAGAATACTGAATGTAGCTGTTCCACAGCAAAGAACTGCAAGTTTAGCATTTTCCCCCTCTCTTCCTACTCAGACAGATGATATGTACCCTGAGTATGTTCTATACTTATATAATTAGACATTTGTATTTAGTTAAACAAACTGTTGCCAGTGTGCTGAATCCCACACATTTGAAGTAGTTTCACTTGGTAAAAACTGAACAAAGACTGGCAGGTCATTTGACGCATCTTGTTTTAACACAAAACTGACAAAGGTTCTCCAAACTAAAGAACATACCTCACTACAAGATGCCACAGCTCTGTGTAAAGGAGTCAACCATTTGCTGTCTTTGGCATTAACTCTAGCTCCTGCAACAAAAAATACAGAGAAATTGACAACACATTCACAGAAAAAAAAAAAAAGAAGAATATTCTCAAATACAGGGAGAGAAGTATTAGAAAATAATCATTCTAGGTTTATTAATAGAGCATATTGCCAAAAATGGAACTGAATTCTGTTCTCCAAACTGAAATACATTCTCTAAAGAAAACTAGTACCACTGCAGCTGTAATACTCTTCCAGAGTGTATTCATCTTTGTACACTAGGTAATCTTCTGTATTTCTAAGTGCACATTAAAAAGCAGCTGAGTAAGAAGGAACGACTCCTTGTCTTCATTCAGCAGCAAAACACAATTCTCAGACTTTCCTACTACAGCTAGGATTTTCCATTAAAACAGGGAAAGAGGCTACACTTATTCCCCAGGCCTTGAACTTCCCTGGGAGTGCTCGGGGACAGAGTTCCTCTGCTCCATGGTGCCACAACAGTACCTCCTGTCCCCTTCTACAGCTCGACTGCAGCAGGCCTGTCTCCACGCTGCTGGAAGGAGACCCGAAGAGCAGCCTCCTGCACAACAGAGGAGGCCTCACAAACATTTGTACAAGCCTTTTGGTTTTTTCTTCCTATTATTTTCTCTTAAAAATAAAAGGAAAGGAGAATGCAGAGATTTTTTTCTCCAAAGACCCAACTGAACTACCTCTCACCTGCCAGTGAGCTTTGAATGCAAAAAAGCTTAATTCATTTTTAATATACTATATTTATGCATACACAAAGAGACAGAGAGAAAAATAGAGTATATACAACTATATTAAAAAGTATAAAGTATATAAAAATAACCTTTTAGGTTTTTATATATCTCAATTTGCAATTATTATTCTAATAAAACTAGTGAAAACTATTATTTTTCTTCTACAAGACTTAAAAAGACTTCTACAACTTACAAAGATGTGGTCGCTTGTTAAACATAATGTTATGTTAGGTAATTCCCATTTGAGTATTTTGTGTAACTACTGTTTTAGACATTATGGAGGTCTAATAAAAGATTCCACCTCTCAATTAAAACATTGCCCTGACTCTATTCCAGTCAAGTAAATTCATCCTTTTACTTATTAGTGAAGCTTTCCATTTAACTGAAAACCAACATTTATTAGGAAGCTCCAAGAAAAGGTCCTGTGCAGCTAGAGAACAAACATACAAGTTGCAGTCTCCCACAGACAGAGCTCAAGGAGTTTCCAAATGCCACTAGAAACGTCTTGCAAACTTTGGTGATCCCTCCAAACGGGCAACAACCTGGCTATACTCAATAACTAAGAATATATGCAATATAGTGCATCAGATATACACATCTGTAATTATTTCTATCTTCCACGTTGGTTTTTTAACCACATCTTGTTTTTAGCAGACAAAAGCAAAAACCAAAATGACAGTCAACTGGACTTTGCATCTGCAGTCAAGAACCAAGAAAGGAGGACTGCCAGAGTAAAACCCACTTCTATTTCTAGCAAGAGAAAGGTGCTATTACCCAAAGCCTCTTTCACATCCCTTTTGTAGCAGTCCCAAAGTGGCATGCTGCATCTGCACACTAAAACAGCACAGTAAATGAACAAAATAGTAGTCACACAGGAAAAAAGGAAAATTAAGGGGGAAGAGAGTAAGAAGTCCTAACCAAACTAAAAAGTGGTTTATAGTTCGCTAGTCTTTAAAGCTAACTCCCAAACTGCAAATAAACTGATCTGACAGTTTCACTGTCTTTATATGCAGCTGTCTCTGGCTTATTTGCCATACATCATTTGGACTGCAAAAGCATATAAAGCTTTAAATAAGACCAAGATCTCTATAGAAGGGAAACGGCTGTGCTGGGAACAACTGAATACCTACTACTTGCATAATATTAGCTTTCTGAAAATCAAAACACATTAGGTCAATTTAAAAAAAAAAAAATCAAAAATGTGATTTAATTGACATACTAGGTGAGATAATTTGCATAACCAGGACATCAACAAGCAAAGAATTATTTTTAAACAAGACATAAAGAACAAGCTTGCTTTTTGCTCCAAAACTACAGGATCAATTTTCTAGTATTATTGGAAAAACAGAGAAGAAATGAGGGGACTTCAAAATCCAGCCCTAAAATGAACAAAAAATAGAGCAGAAGATATCAAAGTGAATAAAAGGAAGTGTAAGGTAGCAAGCTCACAGAGAAATAAGAAAAAATATATATATTTGAGAGTAAAAATATTTTAGTATGGAAAAAGGCAAGAAATGCAATAAAATATCAGTAAGATATATCACACTCTTCAGTCAACTTGAATAGAGAAAGCAAAATCTGATTAATAAAATAACAACACTAGCAGAGAATAACAGAAATTATGACACCAGAATGAGTAGGAGAGAGGTAGGAAGCACCTGACAAAGTTCACAGTTTCTCAGAGACTACTAGGAGGAGATTTCATGCCCTCTACATGAGGATGAGAAAGGGCTAAATGAAGAGTTGGAATCACTTCCTCTGTTAGTTTTAAGGTACAAATTTCTTCACAGCATTTTAAAGGAAAGTCCTATTCTGTATTAAACTTTACTTGGTCACCGGCCGTCATTGTGGGTCTCCCTAAGAAAATATCTGAGGTTGAGCGAGATGCCACGAGCGTCCAGGGCTGCGCTGGGAGCTGCAGTGCACCCAGCTCCAGAGGGAAAGGTCCCTCTGCAGCACAAGGACAGGGCAGTCACCAAAGCCCTCGGCAGAAGCGCCCAGAGATCAGGCTGTCTCTATGGTTCAGCTAAGCCGGTCACTGATATGGCCAGTACTTCTGCAAAACCAAGTCTAAAATCGTGTCAGAGGAGAGTGTGAGCAAGTACAAGAAGATACTGCACGAGCAAGAGGTTCTCCAGTGGTAAGTTCATCCCTCGCTAAGAGGCTAAAGGGAACACCTGAAAGGGGCAAAATGTTCTGATACTGAAAAGAAAAAAAAAAAGCACAAAAATTCACCGAAACTCCTCTCTCTGTCCCCCACAAACAAACAAATAAACTATCCCCAGACTCCACCTCCAGAAGTCATCCTCCAACCCTACAAAGAAATAAGAAATCCTAGGTGCAGGACAGCTCACAGAATCATAGAATGGTTAAGTTTGGAAAGGACCTCTAGAGGTCATCTAGTCCAACTCCCCTGCACACGCAGGGTCCCCTACAGCATGTGGCACAGGGTGGCATCCAAGGGGGTTTGGAAGATCTCCAGAGAAGGAGACTCCACACAGCTCATATGCATCAAACAAGTGTAATAGCTATACTCTAATATATTTTCTTTTCAAATAAGTAAAACATAGCTTCTCTGAAAAAGAAAAAAGAGTAAAGCTGACATTTAACAAAAGATGAAAATCTCAGGCCGACCTACATAAGAAAGAATTACTAAGTTTGCCTTTTCACACAGCCAGCAAACAACTCTTAGATGAGTGCCAAAGTTGTTAGATCAAAACACACGATTTTCAAGTGGTAATTGGAACAAACCAACTACGAAAAAATTACTTATGCACTATTAATGTTGGAAGGCCGTGGAGATCAGAAGATCTGCAGCTCTGGATATATTAATCAAAAAGAATATCTGAAATGAACATGAAAGATACTTTCGCCCTTAAATTTCTCTAAAAAGACATGCTGCCAAGAAAGATTTACATTTCACAGAACAGCTTCTCCCATCTCCTACCGAGGACTTTGCCCCCCATGGGCTCCCTTTACTCCCCAGGACATGGATCTCCGGAGAATGGCCCCGTTCCTCTCCCTTTAGATGCTCCCCAGGAGACATGGGGCTTCTGCATAGCCAGCACCTCGACAGCCTGCAACACAACTGCATTTTACAATCTTGACTGTGTAAAGCTCCATCCTGATCCTCGCAAACAGCGTTCAGACAACACACCACCGCTTTGCAGAGTATCTTTGCACTCTGCAGCTCGCTTGAAGCCCATCTGAATACATGCACACACAGACCACACCAGCAATGCCAGTGACCCCTGCTAAGAATCTGCATCCGCTGTGTTAACCCCAGGGCTTCTCGCACTCAGGGCACCGTCAGGCTCCTCCAGGGCAGCATAATTCAAAATGGGCTAAGACAACGCTGAAGTTCTCAGGAGAATTGGCCTTAAAGCTTCAGGAAAGCATGACTTGAATGACATCGAGTAGACAGGATCTTCCTTCAGGATTTAAACCTGTTAATGGCATTTTAACCTCTTCCAAGGACTTACTACTGTCCTCCTTTAACAACTGATACCTCTGTTTAAACTGTTCAAAGACTATATTAAGGGTGATATTTATTATATTCTTCTAATTCTGTAGAGCTTGTGGAAGAATGTTTTGGAGGCTTTGCAACCAAGATATCAGTGTAATACTCAACACAAGTCACCATCCTCTCTGCTTGAAGATAAAAACTCATTACATACATGACACTCCCCCAAAGAGCCCATTACAAGCACTAACCAGCTTAGCTTTTCTATCCTGGTGCACTCTTCAACTGAAATATTAACCAGCTTTCCTAGCACAACCTAATAAGTTTGCCCATCTAGTCAAAGCTGAAACCAGAATGTTTTCCTCTTCAAAATGGGAAGCGTTACAAATTTGGTTTCCCTCCTCACTTCCTTCAATCTTCAATCATATTTTACAAAGTTGCATTTATAAAGCTGACAGTTAGAAGAAATATTTTATTTAACAAATCTAGCATAGCAGCTACTGTGTGTTTGCTTTTAGAAAATTTGTTTTCCAAGAGACACATTTTCCAGCGGGCTACATGCACTGATTTATAGCATGGACTTGGAATCTCTGATTAGATCAGTCCCTACCTGGCAGCTGAACGCAGAAATGCCACCAGCTCCCAACATCTAGAGGAAGGTTTCTGCAATCCAGATGCTATTTTCTTCATCTCATTTTCCTTACACTTGAATAAGGGCTTGTGTCTTGTCCCTTCCTCCCTTCAAGAGCTGCAGCGAGGGTCTGAGCAGGAAATCCTGCAAGAAACTGCCACACAGCTCCTTCCTCAGCCGCCAACTGTCCCAAAGCTCTACAGCGCTGTAATTCATCACATCATCTTTTTGCCACGATTCTGTCTTCCTGAGAGGGTCTACACTGGAATCCTTCTAATAGAAACTTAATCCTTCCTGTAGAAACTTCATTTATTTAGCCTTCAAATGATTTATGCAACACTAGTGGGAAATGGATGCAGCAATCCAATACAATGGAAGTGAGGAGACACTTCCACCTTTACTTACGGGCTACCCTGAACTGCTGATTTGCTTCCCACTGCTCTGTTTTTAATCTGAGTTTTTAGGCTGTGAGGGACGGATTTTCCCCTACTATTGCATAAGAAGTGCTAGGGATTGTACAGTATTACAGTATGTGCAAACAAAGCAAAAGTGGTTTCATTCATACAATATAGACACCTACATTCAACGTTTGAAAGCTGAAAAATTGTTTATTTAGGAGTAAGAAATGTATATTAAGGTTTTTGATGCTGGTAGCTTTTTAAAGTGAAATCTAAACTTTGCCTATTAATAATCCACATTTTAAAAGGCTTGCAGGAATGATCATGGCAGAAATCAGGAAGAACATCAGTATAAATCCTTTAGGAAAACAATTTAGGATTCATTTTAACACTTTTCCTAAGAGCGAGTATTAGCTTAGGAAGTACTTCCCCTTCAAATCAACCACTGTGTACCCAGAGAGGAAGGCCCTAAGGTGGCGGGCAGAATTGCTCAGACCATGCAGCTTTCTTAGATAGAAAAAGAAGTAGAAATTCAAGAGGAGTCATTAGAGGGATATCTCCTTTAAGCAGAGGGAGAAGACAGGGGCATATTTTTATCAATCATAATGTTGCTTCTGTGACACACAGTAAACACAATGTTGTCCTCTCAGTTTATGTGCGTGTGCCTATATATATATTATTTTAAACTCAAACATTTGCTTATTATAAAAAGGGGTGGGCAAGGCAATTCTGCACAAGTAGAATGTGCTAGCTGTGCTCCCTCCCATAATTCTGCATTTCAGAGATAAACATGAGTTGATCAGAGTCAGAGGTGATGAACTTTACCTACATCCTCACAAGCCAGTCTCACTTTTCCTCCTTTTTCCTCTCTATCAGGCAGGTTAAACAGTGTGTTTGCTACTTTCTTCCCAGTGAGTGAGTGTTACTGCTGCCAGAGGGCAGCTAGGAGCAGGAGGTGGCAGCTGACACCATTGCTAATGGCAGGGGAAGTGTCTTTAAGATAGAATCTGTGTAAAAGGATCCCCTGTGAAACTCTCCTGCAGCTGGGTACATTTGCTAGTCCAGCAATTCCTCCTGGATTTTTACTGCATTTTAACAGCTAAAGTGCATGACTGTTATTGTATGGACTTCCAGTATTTGCAGGGTTGCAAAATTAAAAGAAAGAAAGTTTATTTAAACAGGATAATGTTGTCCTCCAAAATCTACCTTGTTGTTACTGTATTAGCAGCTTTCCAGCATTTATGTGATTTGTGCATTTTGCAGCTCCCAGAGGAAAGTACAAGAAACACTCTGGGGCTGCCAAACCTTCACTGGGTTGTGCTGACCTCATGCTTGTGTACACTGAGCAACATGCAGCAAAAAGTCATGTTTGACTGCACGGATTTCATCTGATTCAAAATATAAGTTAATACAACATATAAGGATATTTGGGGTTAAACAAATGAAGTAAATACTAACAATACATTTTATCAATTCATTGTGATAACAATGTATTGACAGCAACAGCTTGTTTCTGCTTTTTTTCCATGAAGTGAACTGAGTTCAGTCAAGGTACTAATGATACTGTCTGTATAATATTTTAAAGAAAATATATTAAAAGAGTTCCCAGTCAGCAGAATATAATCTAGGCTCCCACTAATTTGTCTTGCTCCTCGTATCAGCTGCCTGCAGAATAAACTCTGATAGCATCAAGAAGAAACTGCAGAATGCTGTTCATATCATGTAACACTAATTGCATAAAACATAACTCGCTGTATCAAGTGCAGAAAAGTGAAGATTTGAAATTCTAGTACTCAAGGACAAACTAGAACAATATTTTTTAAAATGCTGCAAGCCTCTCTGCAACAGCTCATTTGAGGGACTTACTGAAAGAAGAATTTGATACTTTCCTTAATAAGACTTTCTTGAAAGCATAAATTCATTTAACTTCCAGGTAATTGAATGTTAACATTCAGTTAACTAAGTGTTTAAGTTAGGTTACTTAGGTTACTTTTCTACTGCTCAGTAGTAGAAGCACAGTGCAATTATGTAAGGCAATCATGTACTTATCCATCAGGTTTTGTATTTATGCATCACAGTTGTACATACATTGCAATCATGCAGCTTGGATAGAGGCTATGACTCTATAGAGTAATATGAAAAAGAAAATTATGAATTTGAAGTAACTAAAACATATTTTACCAACACTCTGTAGACTAACACCAACCAGCATTACAAGTCTTCTATATTGTTAATCCCCTTACCTAATGAGTTTTACTACAATCTAATGGAGAAGGATACCTGAATATTCACACTTCCACCAACTATATGGGTATAAGAATTAGCTAGCAAAATATTTAAATCCACAGAGGGGAAGGTGATAAGCTAACAAACTTTTCACTGACTTACTTAATAGATTAAAAATAAATAAATAAAATAAAAAACCACACACACAATCCATATGTCAAATCCCAAGCTAGAGCTGCTGAAGCAATCTGCTTTCCTATTTGCAGTCTGCATCCAACCAACAGCTTCAATCCCCTCACCCAGCTAAGACCAAAATGAGCAACCATGAAGTTTGGTGGGTGAATAAGTCACACAAATATTTAAAAACTAAATAAATGTGCTTGTAAGTTTGAAACCTTCTTCTACAGAAGTGTGCCAGCAGGCTGAAAGACTTCTATCTTCAGAGCATAATATGTGCATCTCTTAACCATGATACAGTGCTATAAAATTATTGCACGTTTCTGAAAGGAACCTGGTGAAATGGTCTGCACTGTCTTAATTCAATTCTTTGTGTACTACAATGTGTCTCTGAATACATGGTCCTTGGATATTACAATAGGTCAATTACAAGTCATACACAATTCCTACATACACACAGGAGGTTAACAAACCTTTTCATTGTGCAAAATGAGGTCTAGCAACATGACGAACTTTGTTCTAACCTTGCTGTAATAACAATGTTCACTTGTTCTTTTATGCTTGTGTATTCTGACACTGTATCACATTATCCATCTCTGTCCCAAAGGAGAGATGTGATCTCCAAAAGAATCACAATAATTAATGTTGCACATCTTCATGAAATGATGATAATGAACTTAATCTCAGATCCATCTGTGTCAATTAAGAGACTGACTTTAAAATATGCAACGCAAGGTTTTTGTTCTGAGACAGCTAGACTACGGATTTCTCAGAGCAACAGCTAGCGCAGTGCTCCAGACACAGGGGCAGGTGCTCACATTTCACAGACTGCGCGATCTCAAAACCAGCATCTACAAGTGAAGACTGAATCGGTGACCCCGGTTCAGAAGAGCCCCGCTTAAGCTGCTTGTGTAGCATCCCAGATTGCCAGCAAGCCTGGAGAGATGTGCGTTGTTGTCCGTGCACACCAGAGCCTCTGCGAGGAGCAGCTGTGCTCCAGAGAGCCCCCTCCACGCTGCAGCCTGTGCCCCCTTCACCACTCCGTGAATGCCCCGGTGCCTGTGGGGCAGGACAGGGCGAGGCTGGGCTGCTGCTGCCTGCACATGGCTTTCAAAGCCTCTGCTTGCGCCATCATTCAGCACGTTGTTTTGGTTCGGTAGCTCTTGATTTTATTCTACTTGCACTGCGTGACACATGGATGCCTTCCTGGCTATCTCCAGACACAGCAGCACCCCACTTGCTCTCTCCTCCATGCAACTACTGGACTGTTCGTACATTTCGTCTGACCATCTCAGTTCCTCACCTCCCTCCTTGGTTCTCCTGCTTTTCTAACACTTCTGTCCCAGACTCTGTGCCCAAACAGCAAGGCTAATCTTTCTTCCTCTATAGCCTCCTGATCAAGATCTTCTTTCATTGGTACCTGAAAAAAACCTCACCTCCTGTATCCTAAATCCTGAGTCTGAGAGAGAAAAAGGTTCAGAATTCTGTTAACGGGAGGCAGTTCACCCCAGGTAGTCAAGAACTGCCGTACCAGAAATACATGACTACACCTTTGCAAAGATTAGGAAATGGTTCATTTTTTTATCACTGTGAAAGTCTCCTTGAAAAGAAATAACCCTTCTAAATCTGAAAATCCTTCTCAGAAGGAAGAGGTCATTATAGATTCTCAAGAAACATCAAAACTTTAGTTATCTCTTGCTAAGGAAGAAGAACAGGCTTTTCCTGACCCACCTTCTTGGGAACATAATCACAGTCTTCTGGAGAAATTTTTCTTGTTTGGCCTAAAAAAATTTTTCAACATGGAATACTTCAAATGAAAACATAACTTGCTAAATTATGAACAAATTAAATCACAGCATTATAATGAAATCTGTCTTGCAATTTCAATTAAGTTTAAGTTTGGAAGTGCCTCTTAAAAAATCTTAGCAGTGGTACTTCATTAAAGGAAAACTTGTTATTAAAGATAGAAATGACTTGGGGAAAGAAATAGTTTCTTTGCACAGCTAACATATACTCTTAAACAGAAGAAAGATTAAAGAAGTTCTACTGGACATTTCCAAGTTCTAATCCTGCTATTTAATCTCAAAGCAGCTCCCTATATTGAATTAAGCCCTGAGTTACCTGATGGGTGCGTTTGTCCAAGGCCAAAGAAATCCTGTTCAATATCTGCACTCTGAAGTTAGGATTTCAGATTTCGGCTACGAGTGGGTGGGCTGTTTGCTTTTAAACACTGGAATTAACTGCCTTACAGGACTTGTACTTGGCCGTCGTACAAATTTTAAAAAGAGATTTTTTTTTTTTTTTTCAGCAGATTCCAATTATGTTCTGGGCATTTAAGCCAACTGAAACAGAGATACTGAGAAAAATCATATAATCAACTTTGGCTACCACCTTCTATCTTCATTAACCAATTTTTTTCTGCTAGCTAGTTCAGAACAGTATTAGAACAATGTTACTAAGGTTTATAAGATATATACTATTATGTCTTTAAACTGCAATTTGAACTGCCTAAAGCTGGTCAAGCTACATATAAAAATATCTGTAATTGAGAAACTTTTCCGCGAAATATAATTTAGAGGAAAACTACACAGGATTAAAACACCGGTAAGTCTGCAAACCAGATTTTCAGGATAAACATTTTAATTCCTAGGACATTAAATAAGTCATTAAAAACTACACAAACTAAGATGTACATAAATATTTTTTGGATGTGCATAGAGTTTTTTTTTTCCGTTAATAGGAACAGAACATACCAGATAAAATAAGTAGTTCAATAATTTCTGCATCTCCCAGATAGGCAGCAGCATGTAAAGGGGTCCTTTTCTCATTATCCTGTGGCAAGAGGGGGGAAAAAAGGTTTTATTTAAAATAAAAAGTATGTTTCAGCATTC
Source organism: Eudromia elegans (assembly GCA_003342815.1). NCBI lineage: Eukaryota > Metazoa > Chordata > Aves > Tinamiformes > Tinamidae > Eudromia > Eudromia elegans. The sequence continues at coordinate 1,601,050 of PTEX01000027.1, read as the reverse complement.
TGCATGAGTTATGAAAAAACTGCATAAACAGCTGCATAAAAGTGTATCTCCCAAATAATGTACATTTTATATTTTAGAAAACATACTCTAAAAACACGTTAGCCACATTTATCAAGACAAGCAAGCTTCTCTCTAAGTGACAGTTACATCTCTAAAGTCAACCAGTTTTATATATTATGTATTTCCTGACATACAAATATTGCCAGATACTTGTCACATTGCAAGATTACTCTATCAGAGTTTGGAATATAATTCACTTGTCTGCAAAAGCATGAGCTTGATGCTGTTTGATGCACCCTTTTTAACTGCGTAGGAGAGTAATTGGTGAGATATCTGTTTTCTTTGGAAAGTTTAAAGTTATTTTCCACAGTAATTTTACACAATAAAAAAAAAAAAATTGAGAGAGTAGGGGCAAAAATATTCAAGTCAAATTTCAGCAGCTGTCTGTCTTTCTGTGAATGAGCAAAAAAGAACCTAGCGATGTAGTTTATTTTGCAGAAAACACTTTTGATTACTTCAGGCTGTTCTAATACCATTTTGAAGGTTCCTATGATCTTAGATGTTTGCAAGATATTGATGAAGACAGCAACCACTTTTGAAAGCCTGGGACAAAATATTTCTCAAGTCTCCAAGGATCTGTGTCAAGTGCTGTGGACCAGTTTACTGCTTAAGCAGAAATACAAGGCAGTGCAACTTTCACATCATGGTGAATAACCAAAGATACAGCTCAACATCACAAATGAGTCGATTTGCTCTTAGGGGGCAGGTTGGAGAAAAAAAATAGAAAAATGGACCATCAGGAAGTTCCCTGGTTCTGGTCTAAGCTTTATTTAGATTTCTAAATCTTTTCAGTAAAGTTTCAAACACACTGGGGAAGGAAGGGAGATAACAAGCAGGGAGGAATTTTATGCGCCAAAACATTTCCATTAGTTTAACTGCTGTCCCAGCTGCCACAGAACTAGTGCACGTTTCAGTTGACGTTTTGCCACAGTCTTCATCTCCTTTGCCAAAATCCTTGCACTGGGAAAGCCCTGCTAGGAAACTATCGTACAGGGGCTCTGTTGAACTGCACAGAGTAGTGCAGATAGGCACTCTCACCTCACCAAGGCATATTGAAAAGTAACTCTGCTTTTGTGCCTCCCAAAGAACCACCTTCAGGTCTGTGCGCTTTCAGAAGAGCTTGCAGCATACCAGGAAAAACCTGCAAGTTCATGGCAGGAGAGATCTGGGAGCAAGGCTACACCTAAGAAGTCACTTCTAATACATATAATGAGGCAGTTTCACAACTCAGACCACTGGGAAAAAAAATAAGAAAGAGAAAAAAAGCACAAAGCCACCATGTCCCTATATAGCCCTTTCTGAACTTCATTTTTTTTTCAGGTAATCAAAAACTTAGCAGTATAAATCTGACAGTGATATACCCTGAATAAAGGATCAGTACTACTTATTTTAACACCCTGTAAGCGCCCTGCACTACAGACCATTCACTACACCTCACATTTTTTTTCCTGAAACATGAGTGGTTCAGATTTCTGGTAGATCCAAGTCATTTTCCCCCCAAACTCCAAATTCAACTAATGGAAACTGTTAAGCATCTTGAAACCACGAATGTACAAAAATGAAAATAGCTCAAACTTGGGCAGTGCTTTCCCTTCAGAGCCTTTGTATTACAGAATGACAGACGGGTTGAAGTTGAAGGGACCTCTGGAGACCATCTAGTCCAACTTCCCTGGGTGACCCAATTAGGGTCACTCAGTGCACATTGCACATGATCGTATGGTGGTGGGTTGGTGGGTTCTGAGCATCTCCAGAGAAGGAAACTCCACACCACCTCCGGGCAACCTGCTCCAGGGCTCTGCTACCTTCAGATTCCAGAAGTTTTTCCACATATTCATACAGAACTTCTTGTGTTTCACTTCATAGTCACTGCCTCTTGTCCTATCACTGGCCACCATTGAAAAGAGTCTGGCCCCATCATCTTGCCACCCTCCCTTAAGGTTTTTATACACAGTGATTAGGTCACCTCTTGGCCTTCTCTTCTTTAGGCTGCACGTAACTCACAACTTTCATTGGCCCTTCAAAAAATACAGCATTAACTGTTCTGAAAACTTGGAATTAGAAAATGTTGTAGAAAAATATGAAACCAACTCCCTCTCTCATTAAAAAAAAAGTAGTTTAAAAAAAATGCTTTTCAAATCCAGGTTTTGTAACAACACTTTCAAATACTATTTTCAGGTCATACTTTTGTGATCACACTTACAAAATATGATTTAATAGGTGTTTTCTGCTATACTCATTGCCAGCTGCCTGTTTTAATACCATCTGTTCCCAGCAGAAATCAATTCAAAATATACGTTTAATTCTTGAAAGTGCTTTATTTCCTACATATTATATTTTTACCAAATATTTCTTTTAAGAGAAACTCTAAAAGGAGAAACTCTTTATAAAGCTTTTTCCCATGTAATACTCCACACATACTGTATTTATGTCTTAGGTGTGGAATTGGGGGGATTCAAACAATGTGCTTTGTGGTAATTCCTGGGTTCAGGCATAATGAATGAAAGCACAATTACAAAATACTTCCAATTCTTTGACAGTGTCAAGTACCATAAGAACTCTTCCAATGGGAAGTCATTAGTGTTGCACTTGAGATTCTTTAGAACACTAAATTTATTTACAAATTTTGCTATAAATTTTAGAATCATCACTTGGTAAGGTAGAATAACTTTCTTTTCTACATACTTACTTTTTGTTTCTCCATGGAAAAAAAGAACAAAATCAAAATTTTATGTTTCAATTTCAAACTTCAAGAATTTTAGTTTAGGTACCTAATTTTGTCACTAGAGCCACTAACTCCTTGAAAGAACATCAGGCCACAAGGTCATGACTTAAAACTATATGACTTGATAGAATTTGAGAATCAGCTGGCAACAGAAGGAAGAAAAAGTTTAAGGATTTGACTTCAAAACCAGTAAGCCTATAATGAATAAATTAATTTCCTGTCATTGCCTTGAGTGTAATTTATCTGCTATTTGTTTGGATTATTTTTAAAAAGTATTTCTTAGCTCAATTTTCAAGATAACATTCCTCAAATGACTGTGCCATTTGCTGCATAACTAGAACATGGAAGTCAAAGTTGTCATAAAAATAATAAATTTCTATCTGGCTTTGGACAACTTAACCCTTTTAGAAATAGCAGAATTACTGTTTCTCCTCAGATTTCAAATTGAAGATGCAGCTCCATAAGATATGCGAGCTGACCGTAGCAAGCTACAACAAAGCTACAACCCTTGCACTGCATTCAGAAGAGGCATTCTTCAGATGGTGACTATTGCACGACCGTTCATAAGAGCCGATCACTCCGCACTAGATTTTGGGTCATGCCTCCCTAGGTCATCCGCTAGGACAGAAGAAATGGAGACTTTCTGTGTAACCATATCACAGAAAATCGAGGCAGAATCTTTGCCTTTTGTCCAGTAGAGCAGCAGCAATGCCCAGTCACTCTAGGGACCTTATCCTGTAGGGGAAGGGACATTTCATCAGCGCTTGGAAGGAGAGTCACCCCAGCTATAAGCAGCCAAAAAGCAGGGTTCTTCTAGTTAAAATCTCTAGCATCAGTCACATGTTCCCTCCTCTCTTTCGCTTGAGCCTTGATGACAATAAAATACTATGCAAGACTATGCACCCTATGCATTAAACTGCTAAATAAATCTACTTTGCAGGTGCTGCTGTAGCTTTCAGGGGCCTTAAAACTAAAAGCATCCATGCAATGAAGGAATGCAGCGTGATGTGACACTGTGCTCAGGAAGCCTCCACAGTTGAGGCAGGAGACTGCTGTGCCCTGAGCCTCAGAAGCAGGAGGGAGATTAAAAATTTAATATACACACGTACATATATGTACACACATATATACATACATATATACACACACACACACACACATATATATACACACACACACACATATATGTTTATCAAGATGGCCCTTCTTATCTTTTCTGGTCAGTGGACCATCCCAGGCAACTAGGTTTCTTCTCTATTACCAAAGAGCACGGAGTATATTTGGAGGGTTAAAGGAAAATAAAAATAATAATTAAAAAAAGGACATCTCAGTTGTGCCTTTATCTGCAGGAGATAAAAGCTATGCTGTCTTTATATGACATTCAACATCATAAAGAGAACATACATTGCATGGCTCTGCAAATGGATGTATTTTGCAATCCCCAAAAATCCTTGTTTAATCTGACGCCTCCAAGCATATTTGTTTCTGCAAGTAGGTTCTTTCTGGAAATAAACTCTGAGTTCACAGAGCTGCACTAAAATCCATGGCATGTAATTTACTTCCCATGCAGCTGCTGCTTAGCTTATGCTATTCATGTAAACTAATAAAGATCAGTTCATAGTTCATAGATATTGACAATCATTTCCAGGAATCTAATGAAAAAAAAAAGAAAAAGAAAAAAAGCACATTGAAACCTTGGTTCTTTTCTAAAATGTCTGAACAGTAATACCAATCTGCTCAGAGTCATTAAAGCCGTAAACTTTCACAGAAAAAACACTTGAGTGCTTGTATGTTATGCTTGTGTAGCATATTCAAGCATCAAACTGCATCAACAGCCTGTTAAAATTTCTATTTTTAAACTGCATAAAATGCTTAGTTGCATCTTCATAGTGCGTTTCAAAAGTCAGTATTTTGGAATACCTTTGATGAGGATTGCACAAAACATACAAGCTTTTCAAGCTGCAAGGTCAAAGAACAGATGCCAAAATGCTCTCGGTCCAAAAAAATACTTGCTCTTCAGCATCTGTACTCAGCAGAACAACTTTGCACGAAGGGCATGGGAGAAAAGGTAGGACTTCTACCTGCCATTTTACCTTTAATATCTACAGCAAGCCTGGCAAGAACAATTCTGAACACAACTTGGTGCTAGATCACAAAAAAAAGTCTGGCAAAAGGCAACGTGATTGAAGCTGAAAACAGTTAATATTGCTGAATAACACATTTTGGACACCTTTTCATGCAAGTGACTCTCCAAATGCTAGTCTTCCTATATCAGCAGCATTAGAAAGACTGGTGACATGAAACACTGCTCAAATGCAACTATCTGAGGTCATGTCCACACAGAGAAGCGGTACCAGAGAAAACACACAAAAATAAAGTGAGTTGCACTTAGACCAAGGAGCAGTTATTAAACTTTGACCTGATCACTGACTGTGATGGGAGCAACCCAGAGCCAGCTGAACTCTCAACTTAAAAAAAAAAGAAAAGAAAAAAAAAAGAAAAGTAATAATCTCTTAGTTAAAAACATACACCTAATAGGAGTAAGATTATCTTAAACCACAGAAATTCAGTCCATTATGTCTTCTGGATGTCTTTTTTAAGCGTGGAATCTTCGAAAATATAGTATTTTATTATGAAAACAGTCCTGATTTTTTAGAATATAGACAGATTCTCATTTTCCTTGGGATCTAATTTTATAATCTACTGTCATTCTTATAATTCTTGCTAGCTCGGTTTTTATATTCTTATACAGAATGAGTACAGCTTGTAAGGAAAAATAAAATTAGGTCTCTGATTTATAAAAATGTGTGCATGCATGTGTGTGTTTATATATGTACACGTACAGACATACATATATACTTAGACCAAATATATATACACACACACTATTTATATTTATATAATCTCATATTTAGTCCAAATTGGAGAGGCTGGGATTCCTTGGGAGTGAATTCAGTTGCTTGTTTGGGTCTTTGCAGGAGAAGGACCTGAATAATTCAGCAAGTTCTTTAAGCTACTCGCTTTCACTTTGAGTTCTAACAATCAAGAATTTGGGCCCTTTTATCACTAATGAAGGCTAGTGAATTATTCATTCCACACACTGGCTCAGAAAGAGCTATTTTTCACCTACTGATACGATGGACTTGTTCTTAAACTGTTAGCTGAGACATTCTGGATGCACTTTCCTTCTAGTGAGTCAGGAATCAAAGCAGAGCAACTCCTAGTGCCCAGACTACTTATTAAAATATAAGGCTGTGTGTAGAGGAATAAATAAATAAATAACTACAAATTCCAGACCTCTATTGCATTCAAAACTATATTTTTGTTTATATATATACACACATATGCGTGCATGTGTATAGATTTTTTAATGTTATCCTTTTGTAGGGAGGGGAGCAAAAACAAACACCCCTTTCCCTGTGCTTTCCTCTCTCCCCCTCAAAGCTAGGTCAACGTTTACTTGGACGCTGTGGTAGAAAAAAAAAATAAAAAGTTTTTAATTGGAACGCAGTTGGAAAAGCACAAAACTAACAGACACCCCTCAAAAGTAATTTTTGGAAAGAAATCAGTGCGTGGAAGCATGGGATGTTTGACAGTGGCTGCCTGATGACGTCAGGCCCGTTATGTAACGCAGTCCGCGTGGAGGCTGAATGGGGGACACTGAACGTCTTGTCTCCCTCTGCAACCTCTCCGCAGGCCTCGAGGACACAAACAAGGGAGATGTGCCAGGAGACGAGGCAGCACAAGGCGGGCTCTGTCCCTGCTCCGCTGCAGGATGGCACCACACTAGGTAAGGAATGCACGGCGCCATCCCCGCTGAAATCCTCCTCGTTACTCACAGGCCACTGACGCTTTTGTTCACAAAAAGCTGCGTTTGCTGCCTTTTTCATGGCCAGCGCCACTGTTAGAATGACAGCCTTGCACGTGCTTAACACAAATCAAACCTTCAGTCTGCACTGTCTTGGTGACAGAAAAAGAGTTTTGAGGCTAGCTTTTTAATGCTTAAAACAGTTCTTTGGGAGCAAGCCTCACCTTTTGCTTGCTGACCTTGAATTACACAGCTTCTTCAAGTCAGGTCACCTAGACTCAAGGCACAGAGTCCAGGCAGCCTGGCCCTATCCAGGCCAACTGGCTCAAAGCGGCTTGCAAGCACCAAGAGCACCTTTGCTGACTAACATCAAGTCACAGAGTCAGGTGAGAAAAATCAACACAAAAGACACCTAATCTCAAGAACAAAAAGGAGACATCGCAGTCCCCCCCCACCTCCTGAGGAAAAAAAAAAAAAAAAAAAAAAAAAGAAAACCCCACAAAAACAAAACCCCCAACAATAACAAAAAACACAAGAGCAGCAACCCTCCATCCTAAGTGATCAGGTGAAAATGGAAAATCCCCAAATCTGTCACAAAAGAATCTCCATAAAACTGGTACTAGCTATTACCAAAATTCCTATAAAAGTGCCTGCAACCTGAGGGACAAGACATTTTCTTTTATTTGACTATTCCATAAAATAAGTGGATAGGAAAGAAGCCTAAAAATATAGTTGTCACCAGACACTTGAAGAGCTGGTGGTAATCAAAACTCTTTTGAGGCCATAAATCACTATAAAATGTATTAAATTGCAATAGTCACAGATCAGTATCATAGATTCCCTTAACTGCTACCTCATGCAAGTGAAAGTTGAACTAAAAGTGAAGACATAAAAGGATGACAAAAATGCTGGACTTTAATAAAAGAGCAAAGTGAGATCGAGATTCCACAAATTTGATATTAAAAAGGAACGACCAGCCACTCCAGGCCTGGAAAATTTCACTGAGACTTCCCAGCCCAGGCAGGCTCTGAGTATGGACTTTGGGACAGGCTGCAGAGGAAATCTCTGCTCTGGCCTGACACCAGCATGAAGCTTTCCCAGGCTCACAGCACCCCCCGACACACCACAGGAACCACCGTCCTTCGGCACACGGCAGGACAGCTCCAAAAAATATGGTAGACAAACAACCAACACTGTCTCTTTCCAGTTTTTCATATATATCCATGCTTTATTCTAGTATATTTAGGTAATTGATCTATCTTTACTTCTTCAGCTGTCGTTTTTGGCATTTGAATGGTTGGTTACTTTGGTTGAAGCTTACGTGCAGGGGCTGAACAATAGCAAGAAACTATTCTATTTACTGTCAGACAGCAAAGCAGATATCCCGTATCTAACCGATGTGTGATATGGGCATATGATCTCAATATGTGATATACATATGAGAAAGTTTTCTCTATGTTATAAAAGGCAAAATCTGTCTTGTTCAAAGGTATGTAGCAACCACATTAAGAGTTTTCACTCGGAAAGTTACTGCAAATAGTACATTCATATCTTGCTTGCTATAATGAGCAATGCATTTGCTAAAGGCTCTGCCTATACTGGAAGTTAATGCACACTAGGTCTAGGGAGCTCTTCCCTGTTCTTTCAGGGGGGATGTTCTGTTCTCTAATACCAATCCCCTGCATGACAGGCAGAGCAACTGCCAGCAGCAACCCCACTAAGCCGCAGCTATTCCAGACCTTGCTTCTAGCTTCTGTTTTGTAAGAGCAGCAGCAAATGCAGAACTCCCCAAACCCTTGGAAGGCTGCAACTGTAAGCAATAATCACCAAAATTAACATGGCAAGTTAGATGTGACCTAACAAATCTTTATCACCAGGGCAAGCATGCCAAAGAGTCAAACACAAAAATCTCTGAAACATATTTAATTATTCATGGTCCTCTAAATCAGTGGCAATGTGAAAAAAATAACAGCGACTGAAACAGAACTCGTCTGTCAAATATGCAATTATTGTAAAACAGATTCAGTGCACAGACAGCGTGGTGCAAACAGGGCCATGCAGCCAGCCAGGCCTGTCTGTGCACTGAGCAAACAGGATAACCGTGTTAGCACAGCGCCAGGCGAGCTCCTACCTTGCCTTGCTGCAGTGGGAATTCTTTGACAGCTACTGTCCTCAGACTGCTCTTTGCCAAGCAGCACTTTGCTGCTGTTAGTCAGATGAGAGTTCATCTTCAGTTCAACAGTGGAACTGAATCCCATCAACAGTTATGGAATGCTCTGTATAGCTTTAACAACGGTAGCTCAATACATTTGAAAATCTTGTTTGCACAGGTGAAATGGCATTGTCAACGTGAAACACAATTATTTCTCTTTGAACTGGCAAGATTCTTCAATAGAGTCTCAATTCTGAAGTAAAAGGCCCAATCTTATAACATCTTATGCAAAACATCTACATCTGTCCCTCAAGCATAGAAAGAACTCAATGACATGTGGACACACATTATAGAGAGGCTGAAACACATGATTCACACTCAGCTGCACCGAAAAGGAAATATCTGATTCACTACAGATGACATGCTTGAAAACCATTCCACGCTAGTGGGCAGGAAATCCAGAACTTTAATAAACGTAAGCAGCAGTAAAGAATTACTGTATTATTTCAGTTCTTCCTGGAGAAGCTGGTAAATGCTCTTTTCTGTTTACAACTTGCTACAAGCATCTAGACTGTGTCTATAAAGTTCTCTGTGTTTTTGAATCAGACAGGTTTTAGTTCACTGAAACAACATTTTACCTGAAATGTAATGTTTAGTCTGATCCAATTAAGGTCTTTTAGAAGTAGAAGAAACTTTCTAGAAGTAAAAGTTTCCCTGTACTTCCTGCAGCAGTTTCTAACAACCTTTTTCAGATTAATCTTTTCAATAACTTTCTTTTCAACCAAAACCATCCCGGATATTTATTCCTAAATGGCAGTGCTGAACTCTACTAACCATCAACTTAAATAAAATAATAAAATTCAACAATATCTTCCTGCAACAAAGTCTTAAAAGCTTTTTATCTCATATAACTAAAAATATTATAAAATAACACACACATTTACACGAGCTATTCACTCCTAAACCTCTCGATCTTGCAAGTGAATACTGCAGCACCCTGTTAAATCCTGATGCTCGGCCTTTCATTCTACTCGGGCAGGATCTGCACCTGCCTGCAGACCTGCTCCCCATCCATAGGATTCCTCTCGGATTTTTCCTGCTCCTATTCACATGTAAGGATATTTCAGCCAAATGACCACTAGATAAGGGAGGGGAGTCTCATGACTCATCATTTCATCAGACAGCAAAGGAAATGATGGTTCCTGTTTGTGGTGGAAACAGTTAGAAAGCTTAATACAGAGAATATTTAGAATCAGAAAGTACAGTACACTGAAACACACGTGGAACAAGAATCCAAGGAGCAGTCTAAGGAGACAGAAACATGCCTTGCTCTCCGCTACTGAATTTTGTTAGAGGTGAAGGTCCAAACATGATACATGTGTGCTACAATTAATCTTATTATAATTACATACTTTTATAAATGGTAATCTACATATCACATATAATAATCAAAATGGGGATGGTTTAAATATCTTTAAGAATTAACTCCTTTCAAAATGCTGTCTTTGATGGGTTTTCATTTATTTACGTCTCCAACAGGACTATTTCACTTTTGCACGGTTAACTGGGCTATCTAATTTGCTGCATTTTGCAGATCAATTTGGTGGATAGATTGCTGGGGAACATTGGATTCTCTTCATGAGTCCTCCAACTCATGTCTGTCAAATTAGAGTCAGACTCCCCATCTTAAACATCTTGAATGCTCTTCTGACTTCCCTGATTATCAACAACCTCAGAGCTGGGAACCCCTTGAAAACTTCCAGAAGGCAGGAATCAGCAGAAAGGATGACCATAATAATATACATATATATGTTTTTATACAGGAATACTACCATAGGGAAGATGGTAAATGAATACATATATTTAAAATGTGCAATTCTGGATGAAAAGGGAATAATATAAAAATTATCAGTAGCCAGATGAGGAATTGATCTCTTTCTTCCAGTCAGCACTTGTATCATCTAGGCATAAATGGATGCGTGTTGCAGAGCACATCGAGACCTTCTTCATCAAATCCTTCAGATTTTAAGTCGATAAGTGGGACAGAAATTTATGTACGTAAGCAATTATTTCAAAATTCACAAGCTTGACAGTGTGTTACTTACAACATACATGGGATTACATGGATGTCACAGTGGATACCAACACAGAGACACCACTCAGATATTTCATTTCTGTTCTCATATTTTATTCCTTTTGATTGCCACTTCAAGATAAAATTACTGTCTTCTTATAAATTGTTCTTAATATACCTAAAAACTAACATTATTATAGCAAATTATTCATATTTAGACTCACAATTAGTTATATTTAGACAGATATTTCCAACAACTACAGCATTCTTTTAGATGAGATTTGACTTTGTCCTTGCTACAAGAATATATGGCTGCAGATCTAGAAAGACAGCATTGGTACTGCAAAACAGCAAGTATAACCTTAGTTAAAAACTTCCTTTTCACTGTTCACAGTGCTGTGATGCTCAAAAGCTTTTTGAAAAGGTTCATACTGCTTGAGCTCTAGTTCTATAGATTAGAATTGTGCACTGTAACTTACTGATTCCAAGGTCTAGGCAATGGAGCATAGACCTCTCTGAAAGAGCTACTCTAAATGCTCTAATTAGTTGTCTTTGCTGATCATTTTCAATGTATAGATCTTCATCTTACTTCTAGGAAGACACCCAATGCTGCCTTTACTGAGCATTCAAAGGATGTTTGAAGTAACTTCTTTTCTAGATCGGAGAGATAAAAGCTAAAGTTGCAAATCCTAAGAACCACATTAGCTGTAGTAAGTGTATTAGGTAAGACAGTAAACTAAAACTGGTCCTCATTCTAAGTATTTCTCTATGATGAGACGCATGTTCTCAATGCTGGGGAAAAAATGTAGCTGTTTTATTGTACTTTTTGAATGCACTAAAACCATCATTTTCCATCAACCGTTTATTTGCAGTGATCAGGATATGACATCCTGTTGGATACAGGAGAGGAAAGGGTCTTAAGTTTTTGGGTTTTTTTTTTTTTTTTTCCAATGTAGGTCTAAAATTTGGAGTATTCCTAAATAAAACATTGTAACTCTACATTCATGTTGTCAGTCAAGATAGTTAAAGCTGCAGTAATTACAGCATTTTTTATCAAAGTCTCATCTGCAACTGAAAAGAAATAAATGCACAGGGAAAAATGTGACTGGTGTTTTTCAAAAAAAGGGAAAAAATAAATGCATGCCAGCCTTAATCACTCTAGCAACAAGTTCATACCCTCAGCTACAAAGACTGGAACTCAGAAGAAGAAAAAAGAAAGAAAGAAAAGTGCTCTTTGGGATAATAGTTCACTTTTTGCTGGATGTTTTCCTGATTCCTCCCTCCGCTCCGAAACAGGAGTGAGGGAGCTGCCTGCACAGGCTGTCCTGCCAGGGAAGGAGACGCTGCCTCGCAGGACCTGACACAGCAGTGCAAGGTTTTGTTGCCAGCTGCAGCTGCCAGCAGGAAAGTCCTTTGAGCGAAGGGCTGACATGACCTGCACCAGGCTGACAGGCTGCCTGCACGAGGCTGTCACATCCTCAAGGCAAGAACAATTTTATTTGTTAATGCAGGCTAATTAGCAGAGACTCTCTCASCTCTCAAAACATACAGCTCAAATAGGTAAAACTCACAAGTGATCTTAGGTGCCATTGACTTAACCTTTGCTCCATTACACTGCTTTTTCACCATTTATTCTCACCTGATTATGCACAAGTATGCTATACTTAGGCCAGCTGCCAGGGGCTTCATCAAACAAGAGTACAGATTTTTTGTTTTCCTGGGAAATTATTTCATTTCAAGCATACGCCATACAGACCAGGACACAAAACACTATGAAACATCCCCAAACTTCTCTCTGGTTCACTCATACCGGACTCCTGACCCAGCACCATCGTGCACACCTGCCCTCCTAGTGCTCCTACCTGGCCCATGCAAATTGCTTTCCAAAACCGTACAAGTTTTTCCTCACTGTTCTCAAAGCTATTTCCACCCCTCCTTAAAAACAAAAACTCTTCCCCGCTCAAACAGCCTCCACAGAAACAGGGTGTTGCAGATCRCCAGTCAGTACTTGAAAAATGTTCAGTCAGCAATGCCCTGTTCCTGCTTATATCAATGTCACTTTTAAGTTACAAAAGGTACTGATAATTAAATTCTGCTATTTTAGGAGATCCAACTAAAAAGAAGATTTTTTTAGAGGAATAGATACATCAAGCTAATGATGAATTTAGATTTGCAGCTGCTCACATGCATATTTTTAATCAAAATAAAAATTCATATTTCTTTATATATTTGAGAAAGCAGTTGGCTACAAAGAGATAATGAACATAAAAAGTTAAAAGTCTCTGATAACTACTTTTACCTCCTTACACATTATGGTTTTTGGTTTGTTATTAAGCAAGGCCATGATACATACATAAGTGGKTTTTTTTTTTTAATATTGAGAGATGTCTCAAGATTACTATTAAATTCCACAATGCTAAGTAATAAAATTTTTCCATTAATTTCCATATACAAAATGGGCACAGGATTTATTTGCACGATCAGATGTCAAATTCTATGAAGTTTTGCAAGTTTTGCAGAATGGTCTATAGTTCAGCCAGTGAATTTGGGCTCTCCTGTTCTACACCGCCCTGTGCAGGCTTAGCATCTTCCCCAGGCAGGAGTAGAAAGAAGTTCCCCCAAGCCTAGCTCACTGGATAGGTGCAAAGGATGAAACCGAGGGGATCAGAAACACATTTTTTTTTTTTTTTAATTTAACCTCTTTCAGGACATTGCTGACCAATACCAGCATCAGCACTGGAGGATTTCTCTTGCATTTAAAGTGTGCTTCAATTACTATCATCATTTTCTGAATTACCAGGTTTCTGAAGGCTCTTGATAATCTTTAAAGTCTCTTGTTACCCAGGGCACTATGGGAAGCCCTAGATATTCACCAGGCCAGTAAACCAATTCTCTATTATTCTTTCAACAAAACACACAGTAAAATAAACAAACAAATTAAAAGTATCAAGGAACCAAGTAAATCAAGTAAGACCTCATCTCCTACCCTAGGAGGGGACCCAGCAACATTCTCCCAGTACGCAGACAAGTGGAGAAGCTTTGCAAACTCTACTTGGCAGGGCTGGGAAGAGAGCCCACATCTCTCCTGYGGCAAACATCCACCTAGCACTGCTCAAAGTAACAGTCTCCTACCTCCTACTTAGCTGCCCTCTCTGCATTCATTCACTGGCCTTTCTAAATGGTGCTCCTTGCCTGTCCCAAGAACGGGAACACTAATACTAGTCACTACAGGTGTGGAACCAGAGGGAAGGGAGCAGACACTCCTCTTTCCTTCTTTGCTTCCCCTCTCAGAGCACAGTGCACAACAAAGTACAGGTGTTTCATGCATGTACCAACCACTGCTTTAGAAAGAAACCAGGAGCACTTTGAGAAGCTGAAGGAGACCTGTGTGGCTTCAGGACACCTGCAGAGGGAGGCTGGCTTCCCTCTAGCACCCCAACAAGAGAACAAGGGCCCCTTGGTGCCAGGGTYAGTGAAGAGCCCCCTTGGCTTAGGGCAAGTGCAATCATGTTGTAAAGACTGCATATAGAGTTACCAGAAATGCCACTTTTCATGGTAAAAAAGCATTATCCTACTAGGTCCGTTTTTTTTCATGATATGTGRAACTGATTTATTTATCATAAAAGTTTATATATCATAAAAACAGAATTTGCAGTAGTGACAGCCTTCCAGTACTTAAAGAGCAGAGCCCAATCTCTATCTATAAAAGCAAAGGCTTCCAAGCTGAAAACAGCAATGCTAAAATCAATTTAGCTGATTAAAATCAACTACCGAAGAGTGTAGAAAACTCAAACTTACAGTATTTCAATCAAAACAGCAAGAAATGTTGAGGCTCCCCAATTAACTAATATGAAAGATATCAACTCTGTCATATCTCACAAAATATTTTTCTCACTGCCAAGTCTCGAAATCTCAGTATTGCACCCTGAAAAAAAATACACAAAATGTAGCAAGAGCAAGCAGGGTAACAGAAGCTACATGAGGTCTGACATATGTGGTGTGCATGATTTAAGTCTGATTCATGAAGCAGCCTGCTAGTTTCTCAAGAACTCTCAGGCAAAGGGAGGGAGAGAAGGATACCCCCCMCACACACACTTTGTATGAACTGGAGGCTGAGAGAGTTTGCCTTCCAAACAATACATCCATCCATACTTTCTGTAAAACAAGTTTTAGGTTCAAAAGTCAACACTTGCAACTTAGAGAGGTCAACCCTTTCCAAACCCCAGTTTAAACTGCTAAAGTAATACTCAATTTAYTCACTCTGTGTAAGATGCTACAATGGCAGAGTTGAATTCAATATATAGTTTGTAAGTCTAGAYTGTGACTCAAGGAGGCTGCTAAAGGGAGACCTGAACAATCTCCGCAAATTTGCCATCCGTACAGCATCTTACACTTACATATATTTCCTCACGCTATGGAAAACCAGCCACCAACCTCAGCATCCCTCTGCATTTAACATCACRGTGCAGGATACCATCTGTCTGAGGAATAAATCATCTAATTACAGCCTAACCTGGGTGTAATCTGTAGATGTTACCATAATAGCAACAGTTACCACAGCCTAGCTTTGAAAAGTCAAATATGTGGACACAACTCAGGCAGCTTTTAACACCAGTATAAAGCCAGCTACAATTAATAAAGACAGCAACTGTAAATGCCCCCAGAAGTAAAAAGACAGATGAAGTTGGAGGATAAAACCCCTTCTCGTTTCATCACAACAGTAACAGTCTTCCTAGATTAATGCCATTGTCACGACAAAGACCCAGAGCAGCTCTACATCCAGCTCATTTCTGAGCAAGATTTAATTTGCAGAACTCTGCTCAGCCCCCAGCTACGTAACATGAGACACTACTTAGAGCAGGRAAGGGAGCTTCTAACTGGTAGAGGACAAGCTGCAAAGTAAAAAGTTGCTACTGAGAGGAGAAAGGCTCCTGCAGAGGCACTGGAAACAAGTTCGGAATTCAAACAAGAGCACTCGAATATTTGGACAGCTAAGTGGAAAAAAAAATACCCAGCACATACACTAGTTCTAACAGAATCCGCAGCAGTCACAACAGTGATGAACTGTTTATCACGATCCATCTCTTTATTAGGAAGTACACATAGCTGCTTCATTTGCTTTCCTTTCTCCCCTCCTACTGTCCACATCAATTCACGGCACAAAACTCASTGGAAAAATTTGGATCTAGACTATGTGGCAATGTTATCTCCAGTCACACACATAAGCAAATGTAAAACCAAAAGAAGAAAAACACACACACAAAAACCCACTCGGCAGTTTTCTAGCTAGTTTTCTCCATTCCTCCAGATCAATAGGTGAATTTATATGCTCATTCACTCCTGGAAAATGCTGCTTTAAGGGACAGATGTAAACAAAACATTAACTACTGTAGGACTCATACCAGTAAAGTGTCTAGGGCCACCATGATAGGAAKGAGCTGTCACATGTGATAAGCATCTGCCCATGCTGGAGAAGATGAACAAGAAAAACTGTCTTTGCTGCTTCTTAAAATATACTTTGGATACAACTAGTCTAAGAAAATATAAATATATTGTATCGAGGAAGATGCATCCACCGAAAGGAAAAGGAAAGGAATAAAAGAAAAACAATCAAGATGTATAGATGTTTGTAAAAAAAACAGACTTGGAATATTCCATGTCTTTTTTTCCTCTTCACTGTAACTACCTAATAGTCTAAAGTAACCCTCTTCAAAAGACATTAAATCATAACACACATTGAAGCACATCTATCTATTTGTATTTATGGACTGAAAATGTTTGTTTGGCAAATGTAGAGGTAGAAGAACAAAAAAAGAAAACACTATTGTGTGCATATTGAAATCTAGCAGAAGCTTGTATAGTAAACAACCAAAAAAGCAAAAAAATGCTAATCTATATTTGTCTACTGGCAGTGGGCCTATGAATGATAAACCTGACCTACACATGGAAAAATATAAATGAAGTGACAAACTGTCTCATGACTTACTAGAAAATTAAGTCATTTGATATTATACAATCCAGCAAGCACTCTTGCTTAAAAGCATGGAAGACATGGCAAAAGCCAGGGGAGAAAAACCCACAACCTCATCAAACAAAACTTGTCCTGCAGAGTTGGAGGAGGACCCTGCAAAACTAAACCTGCTGTCACTTGCAGGACTGCCATACACTTCGGCTGGTCTTGGCCAGACAGCTCTAAGGAATGCTTGCTAAGTGTCGGAACATACACATCTCACTGAAATCTTGCTTTTGGTTCTACGTATCTCAAAGACAAAACAAAGATTACCCTGATCTTATGCTGTCCACCTGAACTAGCAAAGTTCTGAAGTTATTAGTACAGTAGAAAGCTATATTAAAACAAAATGAGTTTGTATACAAAGGTAAATAATTTGTTTTTACCTGAAAATTAACATCTTCTTTCTTAAATATTAGTGCTCGAACTTCATCAGGATCTCCATTAAATATAGCTTGAACCAAAGGTGGCTGAAACGAAGAAAAAAGAACACATCTTAGAATACAAATCCAATTTACTCTTAGTTGAAACGTGCATGTCTTTGGGATACATAACATCCAAACACCAAACAAGGACAACACAGACCACCCCCAGCAGTGAATTGARGGATCAGAAACAAGAAAATAGAAAGAATTCCAAGCTTTAAAGTTTTAAAAACCTCAAACACATCAACATACTCAAATCACTGCACCAACCAACAAATCACTAACAAAGAAAAGTGCTTATTATGGCTGAAAAGAAAAAAATCACTGTAATAAAATCAGAGCTTAAAATAAAGCAAGTGTGTTAACACATACAGTGAATCCTGTAAAATAGATGCTAAGGTAAAAGGGACTTGTTGGCAAGTGACTGAAGTTATTAGAAATCTTCACCTGTTTGGACAGAGCAAGAAATCAAAGTGCCTCCACTCAGTAAGTATGGCAACAAATTCACACTCACACGCACATCTACTAAATATAGAAGGATTTCTTGGTAAGTAAGGAAAGCTGTGRGGATACGTTAGTGTGATTTTAGTCGGGCATTTGACAAAGTTAAATCACTTAAAGAAGCAAAGGCGCAAGATCCCCCAGCGCTGACCATGTCTAGGGAGCAGTAACCCGAACCTGCGCAGGTCGCTCTCAGGACCTCTGCTCTTTTTTATTTCAGCTTATAGCTACCGGTGCTCCCCGTACCCAGTCATCATATCAGCTCTCCATCTAGCACAGCGAGGGGTTGCAATGCAACCATTACATCAGTTTCTAAAGCGGTATCACACAAACATGCCGTGGGGAAGGGACAGTGGCGTCCCAGGAGATTCATTTACTCAAACGCAGAAGGTTTATCGGGCCCCTAGGGACCTTCTGCACAGGGATGAGATTTGCCTTTGCTGCACCAGAAATGAAGTTGCTTGCAAAGGAATGAGCCCCTGACAAAAAACATCAGCTCTGCAGCTCAGCTTTGCCTTTTCCCACTGCTCAGCACCGGCAGTTTCTACCACCTCTCCTCCAGTTTCAACATGAGGCAGCTCCACGCTAACCCTGTGACAGCGACTGGCAGCATTTGCAAGAGCAGCAGGGCCGGGAGAGGCACCGACGCGAGACTTGCCTTACCAGCACATTTCCAGGGGACGAGGGACGGAAAGGTATATTCTCCTGGGGTGATTCGGAAAGAAACGTGGGACACTCATCTTCCACCTCCTCCAAAACAACGATACACACTCGACTCATTCGATCCGTTTGAGGAAGAAATAGCAAACGAACAATACAAAACAAAAAAAATACCAGCAACTCTATTATTGCAACCTCCCTGTAGGTATCACCCTGCGGAGCATGTAGAAAACAGCTTCACTCTTCCCCA
Organism: Eudromia elegans; assembly: GCA_003342815.1. Taxonomy (NCBI): domain Eukaryota; kingdom Metazoa; phylum Chordata; class Aves; order Tinamiformes; family Tinamidae; genus Eudromia; species Eudromia elegans. Next base: position 1,582,388 of record PTEX01000027.1, on the reverse strand, counting down.
GACACTCACARACTTGTAAGTGCCACTGCTGGGGAACTGACACTTAAAAAAGAAAACTCCAGTCCTTCCTTACACTTCATTTTTCAGATTTAAACACCCTGAGACGTTCAAGACGATGGTTAAACAGGTTTTTTTTTTTTTTTCTTTTCCCCAACAGGATTTCACTCCACATGAAAAGCGCAGTAGGAGAACGGGGAAGGGCCGATGAAAATATCCCTCGGTGTGGCTCAGTGGGAGCCGGTGGCAGCGGGAGCCGACAGCCGGCACGGAGCGGCCCCGCAAGGTCAGTGGCGAGCGAGGAGCGGTGCCTCTGCCGCCTGCCGCGAGCGACCGCGCTCCCGCTCACCCTGCGCCTCTGCAGCCTCCGCTCCCAATGTCAAAGACAGTGCATCCGGGAGAGTAAAAAAAATATAAAAGCAAAGCATCTGCTTTTCAGCAGTTATTCAGAAGGCAGCCCGAGAACGATAGTTCTTCCCCGTGCAATAAAAATATCCGCAATGTAGAGCGCGGCTGCAGCACATTTACATGCGATGAGTCAGAGCGCAGGGACAATGCGAGTCCCGGAATAATCCTGCYGCTTCCCCCCGCGACAGGCACCAAGCGCCGCTCGTCAGCGCCGCCAGCAGCGCAGAGGCTCTGCTCCTCCTTGGGCAGGCAGGAGCGGGGGCTTTTCCTGGGCGGCTGTGTYGGGAAGGAGGCCCCAGCCTAGGCAGGCGTCTCCTGCGGACGCGGCTCACGCACTGCTGCTGTCACGGTGTGAGCGCCGACCCTGTGATGCTCTTCAGTCAGGTCAAGAGGGGAGGAAGCAGGGAAAGRAGAGGAGAGAAATAAAAATAATTATAATTGATAAAAATTATATATATCAGACTCCATGCATCTTCTCTGAGCCAACTTCTCTACTCAAACATCCGTCACTGTGCCAAGCCGATTTCTCTCTTCAGCTGGAGGTCCTGCTCATGCCTTTTCCTTGACAGATGAAACGATGTGGTCAGCAGATAATACTCGCAAAGCTTTTTAGAGAAGGAAGAAGAATAAAATGAAAAATACAAGGCGTAACGGTCCGTCCRGGTCACGGAGCGGGGCGGCAGCCGCGCGGTGCCCGTGGGGCGCAGGCTGCTGCAGGCTCGCGGGAGGAGGTGCCTCGTAGCGCTCGCAGCTCACACTTGTCCCGGCGCAGAGCTACCGCTCGCGCAGCCGCCTCCTCCGGCAGGAAAGCAGGGGGAAAAAAAGGCGCCTTTTGGGCAGTCTGTGCAGAGGCGACGCTTGTGCCAGCTCCGTGACTAATTCGGCTCAAAYGTAAAAATTCTATAACTGAAGAAAGAGCGACTGTTTAACATTTTCCACTCAAAGCCGCAAGAAGCCTGGTGTCCTGCCGCTGCTGACTAACAACAATTCAGGCTGTAAACAATTCCAGCGTTTTAACTGCTTTCAGATGGCACAGGCCAGGGCAGCACTGCCGTTAACTCCTTGAGGATGAACAGCTCCCAACTGAAGCCTTTCAAAACTGGAAGGACAATGAAGCACCTCTTAAAGCGATCAGCTGGCTATTAAAAGCCACTCATTAATGGCCAATGCCACATCTGGTTGCACAAACAGCCCCTCAGCCTGGAAAAAGAAAAATTATATTGAATATAATCAAGCCCTACAACTTGCTGAATAACCGTTCCGGCTTGGACCTACTGAACRGCTGTTGGTTTGTGGGAAAGCTACGTAAATGGATCCCACACAAGCTGCTGGAAAGGCTTYGGCACTGCAGGAGCGAAGCGAGGGCTTCCCGCCACCTCGTGTGGCTCTGAGGGTGCTTCCCGATCCGGTAGCGGCGGAGCAGCCGGGACGAGTCCGTGCGCAGCCAAGTGGGGAGTTCTGTAGCTCTTCAAGGAAACCCTCTTGCTCAAGTTTCACGTATTTACCCAAGCAGACAGAAAGACAGGTTTAAAGGGTATATTAAATGGCCTGGGTTATTAATAGACATGCTGAATTCCCATCTTTGCGGGTCGGGGAAAGGAAAAGCTCACATCACCTCTATTTTAAAATAATGTTTGCACCAGCTTTACTGCAGCACAGTAAATTTTTTAAAACAAGACACCTACTGCCCCCTCCCACAGACAACCCTTTGGCACATACAAAACCCCTTATATTGGGGTCCTGAGGCCCCCTGAGCTGGGGAGCACCAGCCTGGCAGAGCGCAGCACAACTTCCCAATTCACCCCGAAACCTSTACTAACACTTGGCTTTCCCAAATGCTCATATATACAAATAGTACACATCTTTATAAACATGTCTCATTCATGTCCACATAGAGTTCTGGTTGCTCTACGATTTCATTCTTTTGGCCTTAAGAARCAGCAGCGGCTGGTACACAACAGGCTGCTATTTTGACACTAGAACTTCTTAAAAAGAAGCCCTTTACTCATACGACTTGGTCTACGTCTTTCTTGGCCACCACAAAAACACAACTAATTTAACTAAAACCCAGGACATCCTCAGGACTCATCTATTGCAACATCTTACTGGCTGCAAGGGACTGCAGCAACCACAACCTAGGGGATTTTTGCTTTTTATTCGTGAAAAATGCCCTGAGCGGGGATTGACAATGGAGTTCATTTGCATTACTAAAAATCACCTTGAAAAAAAATCTATACGCAAAGTACACTTACAAAGGGTAAGCTTGTTCTTCCTACTATATATATATACACACACACACACACATTTGTTAGATAACTGTAATCTGGTTGCGTCCATATGTTAAGCATAAATGAGCACTTCTTCAGAAGAAGTAAGTTTACAGCAAGTAAACATTAATAGTTCTGGCCTTTTGCCTTAGAATTTGTATTATACAACTAGACTTGTAGCTAGATAACGCCCAATTTGGTTTAATTTTCTGTATCAGAAAATTGCCCATTTTAGATCCTTACAATTAATGATAAAAATACATTTGAAAAAATCCAGCTGGAGTCCAATAGGTGTATTTACCATAAAAAGTACCAAACTTCATATTTAATTATGAAAGTTCAGGARACTTAAGAATATTTGAACCTACTCGGGTAACTTTTCTATACATCTTATCTATAAATAAAAATATACACTCTTTCCCAAAATAAACAAGCATGTTTTATCTTGTATAACATTACATTTTTCAATGTGACATTACCATAGACAAACAAGTGTTAAAAGCTAGTATGTCGCAGTTTACATTAGAAAGAGAGCTGGCATAATCAGGTCAATAATATATTGATCATGACACCCTTTTAAACCACGTATGTGAATAGACAAGGAAAAAAGGAAAAAAATCACTATGAATATTTCATTCCATTACTTTCACGCCCAAAGGGCAGTCTTGTTCTAGAAACATTTAACTCTTGCTTACAATTAGCTACTGCTTGCCACTTATACTACTCTGAAAATATACATGATCTGTGAGAGAATACCTAAATTTATTAACTGCTGCATAACAGAMTAAGCTATTTTGCAAGCTTAAAAGCACAATATTCTTCCCTCCCATCCTCTCCCATCAGAATTAACATATTCAAATCAATAAAACATTGTCACATTGTCTCTAATCTTCTCTTATTCCAACTTCAAAAAAGTGTCCAAGGTCTCCTTTGATTTGCAAAGCACAAGTTTTTAGCAGATACTGCAAAAGCCAAAGCTTAAGTTYATGATTCTACAGAAAGGAAGCAAACTCAGGTTTCTATTTTTCCTGCAGATTTTCCAAGAATTAATAACCTTCAAGGAGATAACAGTAGCAGAGAATGAAACGCAAGCGGATTGATTGAAGCTCCTGCTCCCCAATATTGCACCTCTCAAAATCTACTTTTCAGTTTATCTTGGTAACATTTAAAATAACTGAAGATCAGCTGTTCATCAGCATCTATCATCTACAAAAGCCTTCAAAAGTCTTTCCAGATTAAATTCTCCCTATTTCACATGAGAAAGCTTGTTAAAGGAGCAGCAGGAGAGATGAGTCAAGAGAGGCCCTGCGTCAGCAATGGGATGTCATTTCTAGGGGGGCGAAGGGCTGATCCAGCTGAACCTCTGCATATCCAGCAGTTCACAAAGCAAAAGCTCCAAACTTAGCTCTAAAAGTCTGAGGAGGACAGCGGAGAGACACAGAATGAAACACAGTTTTAGGTAGAGAAAAGGGAGAATGTGTATTTTTGGAAAAACAGCTTCTGTGCTGACAAAGCTGCTTTCTTCTTGCAAACAAAAATATCTTTAAGTAAATCAAATCCCAAGTGACTTTCATAGGYGAAGATAAGGAGAAAATACTGGGAGAACATAGCTTACAAGTTAAAGCAGAGACGATGGCTGCCAGGTCTGCAACAGATGGAACACAAACTTTGTAGCAACTAAAAAATGATTTTTAGCTGGCATTCCCTAGAGATCTCCCCTTTTCTTTGCAAACTGATGAGCAGAGGGCTGTAGCAAGACTGCTGCTGACATGGAAAACGTCACTGAGGCACACGTGGTATCAATGAACCTCCTCAGATAAAGATTTCACTCCTGCCAACCAGCTTTTATGAAGTCTTTTCTGGACTTAGATTAATCCAGCCAGTTTCATTCAGTATGTTACATAATCAAGGATCTAGGAAAGGAAGGAAACTGTTCTATGTCAGGTCACGGTGACATAGCAATAAAATATCTAAAACTGAGCAAGACTTAAGAAAAAAAGAATTAACACTGTTTTTCAGCCCTGCAAGGTAAAGACCCAGGCTCTGGGTCCCTTCCTAACAAAAGGATGGCTCATAATGCTTCAAGGCAGAAGTGCACAGGCATGTCCCAGGGTACTTAGCTCTTTCTGGGGATTATCTTTCAGATTTACTAGTTTTACCCACATATGCAGCGCCCGTTACCCACACGGGCATGATATTCAGCAGCATCACGAAACAAAGAGCTCCAATACTTCTCTGGAAGCCCCGTGACTCACTCCTCTGAGCTCCTCCTGCTCTTTCCTCTGCACTCCAGAGGGAATGAGGTGGAGTCAGGATGGGGAATGTGTAAGGCAAGGATAAATTACTACCTCTCCTCCCAATTCTGCTCTATCTCATCTAGATCTAGGCACAGCTGGGACAGACAGAGAGAGAAAAGCAGCAGAGCAAGGGAGAGGTTCACTTTAACCTTTGCTCTCTCCACTTCTGCTTCCAAGGACAAGCAAAGTAGTTTTGCTTGCCCCTACCGAACTTAGAAAACTCATGGATGTCYAAGTCCATGGTGGTGGAGGGAAGGAAATGAATTTTAGTTCCTGTTCTCTCATGCAAGTTAATAGACTGAAACAATCTGAAGAACTATTTTAATTCAGACAAAACATTATGACTACATAAAACTTGGCCATTAACAAAATCCAGTAACCAAGTAGGCATCTCAACAAAGTTTGAGGCATCAACACCAAAAAGGAAAATGCCCAACCCAGCACTCATTCCAACCTCTCGGTACTGAAGCAGCATTAAATATATATATACACTAACACAAAATGCACTTTTTGCATACATTACACATATGAGCAATATGCTGGGAGGGAATCTCCCCAGTGATTTACAGCATTTTACAATCACCAAGACACAAAACAGGTCAATATTCGTTTTAAAAAAAAGAAAAAACTCTGATACTCAAAATATGGAGCAGAGTAAGTCATCTCTATGGGGGGGAAGGGAGGAAGAGAGTGAGAAAGCAAGCATTGAGCAGAGATGAAACTAAGAAAGCCATTTTTTCTTTGAAGAAAACAGAAATCTGAGCAAACAGCATCTTCCTACATGATTTTCTAGCTAGTAAGTACCCAGAACACTCTTCCCTTTTCATTAAGGCCAAGTTTTATTTCACTGGCTAGGGTTTTCTCCCTGTGCTTTTGCAATGCACAACCCTGTAGCAATAAACGCAACCATCTCTTCTCACTCTGACAGACAGCGGGGAGGAAGAGCCTCCTTTGGGAGCCTGGGTGTTGGGCGGTGCCTCCTATCCCTTCAGCTGCATTGAACTGTAAGTCCCTCCCTGTCTTTTGACCTTAAGTAAGCTACTACACCCAACAATGCTCCAGACTAACTACATTAGAAGCACTTATACAAACACCAGCAGCAAGCCCCCACCAAGGCTYGACCGTGGAGTGCCAGTCCAGTGGAATTAACTAGAAAACTGGCTGCTGCTTCATGGAACAGTCCCCAGGAAGACAGAAGCAAAACGCTTCAGCTGAACCCAGGCGCTCCATCCCACGCTCCCTCGTGGCTCTTCCCACTCTGTTCTGCACTCCCCCTTGGCTCTTCCCATGTCCTCTGCCCTTTGCCAGCACCAGCCGGTTGCTGGGAGGTGACACCAGCCAGAAAGGCCTCAAGAGTGGGGGGAAAAAGGAGAGATGTYGGCACAGAGCGACCCACAGGCATGGCTGGTGCTGGCAGCCTGGTGCTTCAGGAAGCGATGCTCTATTGAACYTTCCCGAGGGGGCAGCTTGGCTAGAGCTCATGCACAACTGCTGAATCCCTCAACTTAKTTGTACTTGTTTCTTGTTGTCTCTTGCATTGCCTTGGAAGTATTTATACCAATGTGCACACACTGCTATAAATTAGTTAAGACAYGATCCCACTATTCCCATCAGGGCAGCTGGCAAAATAACCAAGGGAATTCCCTTTGGGCACATACACTGAGAAGAATAAGTGCATCTCTTTGATCTACTTTCCACTGATCCATCAAGCYTGCTCTGAAGACAAGCACAGGAAGTGTTAATCTTAATGTATCTCCTCTTKGAAAAATTGTTCCCACAGTCCTGCTTCCAGAAGAGAAAACGGAATCAACCTCAGAACTTATCATCAAACCTCCCCTCACCCCACCCCCCAAAAACAAACTAACAMACACACCAGAAAATAAAAATACACACACACACAMAAAAAACACATCGCCTTGTCTTCCCCATACCTCCCTCTCTCCAGTTTATATTTGGGGATGTGCAAACAGGSTACAGGCTTTGGGTTTCAAGGACAGATGCTGTAACGTATCACAGGCCTCTGAGAGGCTGCATCCTCCAATACCAGTAAATTTCCTCTGGGTTTTCTATAAGAACTATGGTTTAATCGGGCTTAACAGCTGYTTCGTGCTCTGATGCACTGAAACCAGCTTCCTTTGCCAAGTGCCAAGGGAAAGCAGCAGCTCTTGTCTGCAATCAATTCAACCCAAGGAACTGAGGCTGATCACCCACTGTCATAGGGGAAAGCAGCTGCCCCCTCCCAGGATACAGACGCTTTTGTGTTTTGTGCTTAATCTCGCATGTTTCCTTCCTGCTGAAGGAGAGGGGCATGTTGCGTTGCGCTGGCAGAGCAGCCAGCTCCCCCACTGAGACCTGCCAGTGGTGCCAGCAGAAGGACAAGGGCAAGCTTCTCAYCCTGCTTTTTTCTTAACCCTGGGTAACCCTTCCCAAGGGTTGGGAACTCCTACCAAGCAAAGGTGGCTAGAAGGCAAGGCACCTAAATTCAGCACTGGACAGTGCTGGTGTTGAGACAGACAAATCGCAAAGTTTTGGCTGTGGCTAAGAAATGTGCTATAAAGTTTAGCATTTCCTCAGAGAAACTGCAGGGCAATCCAGGCGTRCTACTGAAGAAGTACATGCTACGTGGGTGCAGCAAGGGCAACTCCACTGCTGCTGGGACAAGCGACCACCTAGTTCTGTACCCCCAGCTCCATTCAGGAGGCTTCCTCTCAGCATCTGAGGACCTTGGGCTGAGAATAAATAAGCAAGTCACATCACGATTGCTTCTTCCCATACAAAATTTTTAATACAATGCTGCTGTGCCATTTTAATCTCTCCTCTCTTACTCATGTAAAATTCATTTTCTGTGTTTTTTTTCAATATAGTCAGTTATATTGGAGTATTTATTGTTTTTGAGTAATGTGCATCAATTTATGTGAAAAGAGCAAACAACACTTGGATATGACTAAGTCTGTGAAAACAGAGAGGTTCATGTTCATAAATGACATTTTCATTTTAGCAGAYAGTAACAGTAGCAGGTAGCTATAACAAATACTCATAAACACTTGAAAAACCTAGCTCTGCACAAGAAATTGTACAGGTTTGACCAAGTGATTCTAAAAACTGAATTTCTCATACCATTTACAGTATCAAAGCAAAAACACCAAGTCAGTTGTGCTGGTTACTAGAGGGCTTTTACAGTCTTATGACACCAGCAGCACGAGTCCTGCTGGCTGAGCTGCCATGGTTACTAAATGTTTGCCTGGAATTCCTATATGGAGTTCCTCTGCATCCAAAAGCGGCACYGCTAACGGTGAAAAGTTTGAGTCAGAGCTGAAAAACCGCTTCTGTTTAGACCATTCTCTGGGAAACACCAGAGAATGATTCATGCCATTTTAAGCTGTGGAAGGGTGGATACAAACATCACATTCAACTATTTAAAGCAGTCAGTGATGACTCACATAAGCTTAGGATGTTTCCAAAGTCAGCCGTTTTTACCAAGTGACAAATTGCTGTTGACTGTTCAAGAAAATAAGCAAGAGGGACCGACTTCCAACAGAATTATTCAGCTATCTAAATAAGAATAAAAATAAAAAGAGGGAAGTTTTGTTATCGAAAAATACCCACAGAAACAAGAAAAAAATACACCGAGTTTTCCTCTCAGCAGAGGTTGAGGTATGGCATCGCCTTTGGGAGACAGAAAAGAAAAACTGCTGCTTTCAAAAGTTTCTGTTCAGATTAGTCATGTGGCGGTRCAGTCCTCCTGCAGCCCTGCTCCCCCTCTCAGGCCCAGCTAAGAGAGGGATCTGATGAGGGGCGGTTTTTTGGTTGGGATTTGAGGAGGGGAGGGAGAAGACATGGAGAGGAGTGTTCTGAACATACTCAACAGTTCTCTCTAAAGGCCTTTCCCTGAGTCAGGTTTGGATTCTCTCCTGCAGAGATGTTGTGAAAGTTGAAACAAAAAGTTGAAACAAAATGAATATTTAACTAGCATAACATTAAGAGGCATAAAACATTCATACCAGTGCAAAGCTTAATATACACAAACTTGCAGAGGTACGAATTGAGACAGTGCCCACAGAAACCACRATTCAGCTTGCTTTCACATGAGGAATTTTTCTGTTTCCATACACACTGGAGTCTCAAAATACTATATATAAACACGAGAGAAATGTATTCCAGTTGCTATGSCACCACGCTATGTATTTTCTCTCTYTTGGGCATGCAAACCCTCATTGTGGCTACATAGGAAATCTTCAGATGCTCTTTATATCCCTGCTGCTGGGATCAGCAGCTGCCTTGAGTTTCAGGGTTTGCTGTCTGGGGGAGGCTGAACTTCCTAGAAGGCTGCAGGGATCCCTCACATCGACCTGGTGTCCAACAAGAAGCTTTTCTGGCACCTKGAACCAGTCTGAAGACAGCTGGATRAAATCCATATATTCACACACGCACTACTACGRGACCAGAGTGCTCATCTGAACCTCCTACCGCTGCCAAAAATTGATGTTTTTTCCCAAAACAGAGCAAGGGGAAGCCCAGCAGCAGCCAAGAGCCTTGCCCAGCTGCTCGAAGCCTTTGAGGAGCGTTCCCCAAACGCCCACTGAGGAGGAGGCTCCAGGGGAGCTCTYAAACATCACAGGACTAGAGCAGCACGGAAAGGACATTTATTTTTGAAGTTATTTTTGCTGGCTCTTTTTCAGTTTGGTTATTTGGAGGAGAGGACAGAACAGCACTTCCCTTAAAAACTCAGGAGCTCCAGTATCAAAACTAGTCCCACAAACGGTAATGACACATGAACTGAAAACACTAATCACARTTTTGCCATCCCAGAGAGGGTTTCAAAGAAGGGGAGGTCTCGGAATGGGCCAAGTCCCATTTTAACAGCTGGCTGCTACCACAGAGACTCTCCCCTTGCCATGTCCCTGCCTGAAGCCGGCGCCTTCCCAAGCCCTTCCCGTRCCAGCAGCCATACGAGCCAACTGCTGCCTCTCCTGCCTTTCTGCTAGGAAATTCCCAGAAGCCGTTCGTGGTGGGGGGTGCCACCCAAGCGCCCCAGAGTGACTCAGGTGACCGCAAAGCCTCCCCCTCAGCCAAGCTCCTTCCCTCGCAGCATATCCCCTGCTACCAGCACCGCTCCAACCTGCGCATCTTCCTTAAAACTACCTTGGAGTAGCCCTGGCACCCGAGCTTTTTCAGCTTGGACAACTAATGAAATAAAGCACATCTCATGAAATGACTTCCAGTCACGTAAAACCTTACTTGAAGAAGAACTGGAAGGTTTTTGCTCCCATGCATCAGGATGTAAATGACACCTCAYGCTTTGGGAAAGGGCAATAATTTTATATATACAATAATACGTGGTATTTCAGAATGCACAAATTTTCCAGATTATATTCATCAGGCTGCCCACACAGGACTAACAACATTTATTAGGCGCAGGGCAGCAAGAACAGGTCAAAGCACACAAAAAACCCCCACAACTCCGTGCACTGGATCCACATGGGAAACAGCGGTTTATGTGCTTATCCTACCAGGCACCGGAAAGCACCACAAGGTACTTAAACTTTACACCACTGCCMATACACACTTTTCAAGTGTAATTTGTAACTGTTAAGATTTGTAACTGTTAAGATCTGGAAGAAAACTYGCAAGTAAGTTGTGGCATACCCAAGAATCAACAAAATGCTTTATAATGGAGGACTTAAATATAGAGTGAGGAAGAGTGCCTCAAAATAGAATGAGACACAATACATATGAATAGTGCATTATTTAAAGCACTAAGAGAGCTACCTGCTATGGTCTTGTCTCCGAAATCCACAGGCCTCACTTTCTGAGAATTCACAAAGAACTAAACTGCATTCAGCAACATACACATGAAAAGGGAAAACATCTGTTYCAAGTACTTGTAGAACTGACAGCCATACAAAGAGCCTCTCAGAAACATTTYCATCTCTTTAGCCGTGTAACTTTTATTACATAAAACATTACAAAAGAATCAAGATATTTCTACAGAATTTAGAGTTTTATGAACATGTTGCAGCACACTTCAATGTTTAGTTACAGCAATTTGAGTCCACGGTTTATGGTATTTTCATTTGCTTATATCCTGTGCACCATGCAAAAACCTCCCCCAAAACCCTGTGCTGTTGCGACAAGCCTGCCCATAAAACATGTGGCAACCGAGAGATAACGGCACTGAATTCATAAACTGTCCRGCAGGCTAACCCAAAAGCCAGACACTCCCCAATAAACTTCTGCATCCTGTTTAAAGAACACTATAAGCCCACGTGCACATTACTATGAAAATGCAACCTTTAACTCATTCACACAGAGGTTTTTTGAGCCTCTGCTCAGCTGTTGTCATCCTCTCCTGTAAACAATTCCAGACCCCAGGAAATAAAGGCAATGGGCTYAATTCTTCCTCTCAAACGAAGGGCTGATTACTCAGGCTTTTTCTTAGATGTACACTGACACCTCATGGACAGTTAAAAGATGCATTTAAACAGCTACTCTCYCTTATTTCCTACTTCTCCTTGCCTTTAAAAGCCAGATCATAGATTTTTCTTTTAAATGCAACACTGGCTTCCATACAGCACATTAACTGGCTCTGTCACCAGAATTCACTTTAAAGTAACTGCATTTAGCATCTGCTATGGGTGAACAGGCGAGGGATCTCCCCTCAGCTCTGGCCATTCCTCCCAAACAGGCAGGAACAACACCAGACCTGCAGTCCCTTGGACAGCAGCTTACATCAGGAAGGAAAATACTAAGGATGGCACATGAAGAATGAGATTTGAGGGGTTCTTGCCTGGGTCCTGGAAAGGTCTGCAACAACAATCTCAAGTCACACATCACACATCTCCAGACCGATAAATGGAGAACTTCCTTCCTCATGCACAAAATGATACAGCCTTCAACAGAGAAAAAGATGAGTAATACAACCGCAATAGGCCTGTAATACCTAATTGCTAGGGCTACTACCAGACTGCTTTAAAATACTGCAGAGCCAGTTAATTTGATTAATGATACCCAGGAAACATTAATAATCCAAAAAAAAAAAAAAGTCTCATTCTTCTGAAATATTTAGGCTCAACTAAACACTACACAAGACAAAGCCATTTAAAGGAACCTGGTGGTTCTTAAAAACTAAAATAACCTCCGTAATGTAATTTCTTTAGAGCTGCTCYTTCAAATGTTCTTGATCTTACATAGAGCACTTAATTTTGTTTTCTAACATTTTTACAGCATTCCTGCATACAGTATTTAAATAATTTGCTGAAAGCTGCAAGGCTATATTTTTAATAATAAAAAAAAAAAGTAAAATCAAATGTAGAGAAATCCTTTGCCTTGTATCTTTCCTCTTGCCTAAGGGAAGAGGATAGATTCTCAAGTATTTTGTCTTTATCTAATACAAGCTTTCTTTTATGTCTCCTTTGAAGTGGGATTTCCGTAGCATTAAAATCAAATCAGTGGGGACAAAAAGATCCTCCTGTTTACGCTTTTCTCCCCAGGGGAGCATCCTACCAGCTTCTCATCCCATAGAGCTCCCAGGTCTAACAGTTGCAAACTGCCACTTGACACATTTTGCCCATGTATTTCTCCCCACTCATTCATTTGGAAAAACTGTATTTTTCAGTCATTAGTATGATCATCTGGTCATCAAGGGAAATACCATCTTTATTCTGGTGTAAAAAGATTAAAATTAAGTAATCTTGACGAATACACTTCAAAAGAAATACACAGACTTGAAACTAAAACTTGATGTAGATATTAAAAAAGAAGYCAGCAACATCCACAGAACGAGTAGGTGATGTTACCTACCTTCAGCACCTGACTTTACAGCTCAACCAAGCTGTTTAGATGTGAGTTTTCTGCAAGAAGTGCCAGACTCAGCTAAAGACCACAGACACATGCTCACTCAAAATGATACAGGCATTAACAAGACAGAGAAAAATAAATCATGTCTTCACCAGCTCTCCACAGGTTGCTAACAGCTGAAGTTACACCACCTTACCGTTTTGTAGTTGGTGTATGAGGTTTTGGAAGGTCAAAGGAACACACRATAGTTCACACATAATGGATTTACAGTTTTGGTAAATGGTTGTCAAAGGTTGCCCAAACCTCCTTGAACTAAAAGTCTCTTCTCTGTGAAGAACAAGTGCTTTCAGGGTATTTATGGATATTGRCAACAGAGTTTACTGAGTAATTTGCCTCAAATGAACACTTTCCACTCATAAATAACTTCAGTAACTTGTAAAAAGTGGCCAAGCAAATTGCATTCAAGAACAATTTATTCCAATTTGAGGAGGTGCAAGCTTTGGAAGCACCCACCCACCTAGCAGTCCATATGTTTTTCACTCACAACACAATTTGCACTGAAGTTATTCCAGTTCAGGACAGTTTGGGCTAGAAAACACAATGGTTAAAAGAGGGAAATATCACATGAGGGGGAGATCTGCAACTTGAAGCTTCATGGAGGTTCCAAGTCCTTAGGAGACATCTACTCTTCACAACAGCCTTGCCCCCACATCCCAGAATCTTTCACACAAGGTTAAGTAACCAAGAGAAGCTGTAACTCTTCAATGCAGTAAAACTTCAACTGAGCTCTGCTGTGAAATTATTAACCCGGACCACCACTACAGAATAGAATAGGATAAAGTCTATAATTTTGTTATATTTGCCTGAGAAGATTTTTGGGGAGGCATTAAAGAGGCACAAAATCCACTCAGTTACACAGGGAAATACATCATTGGAACTTTTTGGGAAAAATGAGGGGAAGCCCAGTTCTTTGGGACACTACAGCAGCACCACCATAGACAGTTTTCCCTGATAGAAAACAATGAAGATATCACCTTTCTCCCTGTGAGGATGAATTAAAAGCAGAACCCCAGGCAGGCAGGTACAAAATGCCAAAAGGAAGCCCCTGACGGATGTCACAGCACTGCACTGAACAAAAATGTAAAAGCAAGAGTTTGCTGCATGCATAGATTTATGCAGAGAAATGTTCTGAAAACCTGAGAAAAGATAAACTGYCCCTTGCCACAAGCCAGGGATGMCTATTTGCAGCCTAATTCCATTTGTCAACAAATAATCTGGAGCATCTGTTCTAGATTAGTACCATTTTGTGTACAAGAATCAGAATCACAGAATAGTTGAGGTTGGAAGGGACCTCTAGAGATCATGTASAGATCATGTCCCACCTGCYCCAGCAGGGATCCCTCGAGCACGGRGCACAGGGTGGCATCCAGGCAGGTTTGGAAGGTCTCCAGAGAAGGAGACTCCACARCCTCTCCGGGCAGCCTGTTCCAGGGCTCTGTCACCTTCACAGGAGAGAAATTCTTCCTCACATAGAGATGGAACTCCCTGTGTTTCAATTTGTACCCATCATCAACAAAAAAACAGTTCAGATTCAAAATCATTCAAGCTAGTTTTCAGCTAGAAACTGGTTCAGCTGCACAACAGCAACTGCATGTATGCTCAGGTACACATCCATACACAWCTCGCTCTATAGACAGTACGCAGTTTACTTTCAGATTTAGCAATAAAAAGGAGCTGCACAACTTCTCAGTGAAAACTAGGGCTTAGTCAGTTGCACTCTCCCTCCCAAAATAATAATGGTGCTTAACAAGCATCAATATATTATTCAGTATACCCAAAATTAGCAAGTTTGAGGCAGGCAGATGCAAAAAGACTCAGCTAGCAAAGCACATCCTCACTGGGAGCAAAGAACTCCTTAGAGAAGAGGTTTTTGAAAATATTAGTTATACATATAGGGCATATACACAGGCATAGCAGCCTCACCATGCTGCTCAGGCTGCATGATGATGTGCTCCAAAAGCCATTTGCCTCCTGATGCTACATATGAGCTCAGTTGCCTACTCTGCTGAAATGCAGAATGCACCTTACCTTGAAACACTGAGAGATCCTCATTTGGACCCCAGAGCAACTGCCCCAAACCCACCAGTTCTGCCCACGCTGCAGCAGCTGCAGGAACACTCAGACAAAATGAAATGCCTATTCTGCAAGCACCTACAGCTCCTYAGTAGCTGCAACGCGACAGGAATGTCTGTGTCTCATACAGAATCTTCAGTCTGATAGAAAAAAACTTTATAACTGAGGAAGTAGATGAGAGACTAACCTTGATGGAAAGACCAACAGGACCCTTGCCCATGAGCAACGTTTACAAGGCAAAGGCACTGCTAAACACCACCTGGGAGGGAAATGGCCTCCAAAGCCCCAAGCGCCCATGATCCCAGCCCTGTCCATGGTMCTTAAGCAGAAGAGCCAGGGTGTCCAGGGACCTCCGCGGGGCTGCTGGAGTCCTCACAGGCTCCAAATCCACTCATGTTGCTAGGGAGCAAGTGGCATTCGTCTGTGCTTACAGGTCCCTAAATCAGTGCTTTGTTCCTTGGTCTGCTGGGATGGGAGCAAAAYGATAAGCAGAAACACACAGCAAAAGCTCTAGATTTCAAGGAAATGTCAACCTTTAAATATTTATTAATAAATGGTATGCAACACATGTAAACCAGAGCTACCCAAGTTTTAAGAGCTTAAGAACCTGATGTCATTATGGAAAGTACGATACTCAGTTTATACTACACAGYATTAAATCTGTCCTTCCCTTCCTTTCCATACCTGCATGTACTATTCATTCAGATAGGTAATCGATTTTCCAAGACAAGAAAGCTCTTCATTATTGGGCTCAAAACAGACCCAGGAAACTGTCAACACTTTTCTTTAGCAAAGAGGAAGACTGTACAGACATAGGCATTGCTGGCTAACCGTAAAACAAATCAAGAAGCAGCATTAGTTCCTTGTCTTAAATTTCCTCTTAGTGGTTTAAGATCTTGGTCTATTGTCCAAGGTCACCAACAACACATAAAGCCTTGGCCCTCTAACTCATGACTGTATCGTAAATGTTGTGAACTCCTTTCAGTAACAGCAAATAGAGACACATGGATTTCAGATTTTAATGAGGCAGCGTGAATGCGAAAGAGAAAAGGAAAAACAAGCCACAAGTGATTTAATGTCCATCATTAAAATCATTTTACAGTTTATAGGCACTATTTTTTATTTATATTTATATATATTTCACTCCATGAGGACTTCAGCTTACTATAAAAGAAAGAACAAACAAACCAGCAGAGTAACTGAAGTGTTTTGTACTCCTGAACAGAAGGTGGTCTCCTCCTCGGCTAAGGCATACACTAACATTTTTGCCACAAAACCTACACTAGTCAGGAGTTAAGAGGGGACATGAAGTTATTCCACTAAAACAATGGCTCAGAGAAGCTCTAGCAAAGGTTGGACCTAACAGCAAAAGACCCTCTGTCAACATGGACCACTTTGCTTGTGAAATCACTAGAGATTACACCAGCAACACCAGCATAAAACCAGTTCCCCTAGGGGAYGGCCTGCCGCTAATGTTCTGACTGTAACTTCAGAAGTCCTTTTAAGTTCAGACAGCCAAGGTTATTTTCCCAAGCCAGGGGGGAAAGGAGCRGCAGAACTCTCCTTAGCCCACCCTGGTAGCAGGTGCAGCAGCTCAGGAGTCACTGCTGGGATTAAACAAGAAAGCAGTGATCCGCCCGAGGCAGCATAGCGGGGACAAAACTGTGACCTCAAGCTTAAGGACCATATTCCGGCTGCAAACTGGAACATACACAACAGTGAGGAATGTGAATTAAAAAAAAAAAAAAA